>JASDQU010738979.1:44413-109073 GCA_032191745.1 Picea mariana | reverse complement strand
AAATTACTCATTCAAGATGCATATAAACAACAACAATAAACAGTGAACAGAAAACACATAACACAACAAATGATAAAGGAGTTCACCCCTCTCTTGGGCTACATCTCTTGGTCCAGCTTCCAATGGATCTTTTGTATTGTTTGCTCAAAGTGCTCAAATATGTGCTTTACAATGCTCAAAATGCCAAATAGATGGCTCCAATGGCTTCAGAACGTCCAAAAACCCCTAGCTAGGCTTTTTTGGCACCTCGTTTGGCCAAAAATTGAAGAAGATAGGCTTCCTGGAAGTTCCCCTTCAAACTTGTTGTCTCTGGATCGCCAAAATGCACCCTTGCCTCCTTAACCTAGCCCCCACACGCATAAATGTGGAAAAACCCAGCACCGGGCGCAACCGCACAACAGGTACAAACTGTAGGATGGTTACGCGCTGGCCCTTAACCGCCAAGGCCCACGGGCACATGACACCACATGACCTCATGCGCATATAAAAGGGGCCAAGTCCAATCAAATGACAACAGTCGGGTGCGCCGGTGGTTCTATGCACAAACACATGTGACCGGGCTCATACAAAAAGGGCTATGATTAAAACATGTCGCACGCCCATGGTCATATTGCAATGTATACGACTGGGGGTTAAAGTTTGAAATGTGCGCACGCAAAGGTTTTAAACCAGTGGCCATATGACATAAACAATATAATCGTGGGCTGGGGCTAAGCCCCAGCCTGACCCCCGCGCCAATTTTAAAACATTCAAACTTAAATATAATTCGCACCATATATATAATAAACAATATGTTATGGCACGTTGGTTGGTGGACATTGCAAAGACTTTGCATGCGGGTGGAGGTCACGGGGTCGAGTCCGGTAGACTCCAAATAAATTTTATACAGCCAACCAATAACAGGGTGCCACATGGCAGCCCACGACTGGGCCACGTGGCACCAAGCCATAGGACAAAATATGCCACGTGTCAGCAGACTATTCATCCACATCTGCCAACCAATATCTACCATGTCAACTGCCAACTGTCCACACGGTTGTCTGCCACATGTCATATGGCCCTGCCATGTGTCGTATGGTTTGCCACGTCAGCATCCGTACAGACTGTACAGTCAGCACATTTTATTTTTTTTGCATGTTGGTTGTTTTGAACAGAACGTGATATCTCTCTCATCCGATGTCCGTTAGAACCCAAACGAGTTGTACTGGGTTCATGACGCCGAGACCTACACTCATGTTCGATTTGAAGTGATTCAGAGCACTTTGAATTTTGAGAAAAAATTGATCCCCTGGATCAATTGTATTATTTATTGTTCACTGGTTTTGGTGAACTAGAATGTTATGAAGAGGAAATGGAGGTAGACACCAAAAATAAGTGCGAGAAAGGCATGAAAGAGGAAATGGATTCCTTGGTAAATAACCATATTTGTGACTTGGTTCAGTTGCCTGCAGGAAAAAGACCATTGCAGAATAACTGGGTTTACAAGTTGAAGGAAGAAGATGGAGGAGAAAAGCGGTACAAGGATAGACTTGTTGTAAGGGGGTTTGCACAAAATAAAGGTATAGATTTTGATGAAATGTTTTCTCCTGTTGTTAAAATGACTTCAATTAGGACTATTTTAAGTCTTGTGGCAGTAGAAGATTTGCATCCTGAACAATTAGATGTTAAAATAGCTTTTCTCCATGGGGATTTGGAGGAAGAGATTTATATGCAAAAGCCACAGGGGTATGAGGTCAAAGGGAAGGAGAATTTGGTATGCAGGTTGAAGAAGAGCTTGTATGGACTAAAGAAAGCTCCAAGGCAATGGTATTTGAAGTTTGACAGGTTTATGACAGAACAAGGTTATAGTAGATGTCATTTTGATCACTATGTTTATTTTAAAAGGATAGAAAATGAAAGCTATATTATCTTGCTATTATATGTAGATGACATGCTTGTTACAGGGTCTAATATGCAGGATATAAATGTGCTCAAGAAGAAATTAGATAATTCATTTGCGATGAAGGATTTGGGTGTTGCAAAGAAAATCCTTGGTATGAGAATAACAAGAGATAGGAAAAATCGTAAATTGACATTGTCTCAGGGTGAGTACATAGAGAAAGTGTTGGAGAGGTTTAGAATGCAGAATGCAAATACACCTTTAGCCAGCCATTTCAAATTAACTAAGGAAATTTTTCCCAAGACACAAGAGGAGATAAAATACATGTCCAGGGTCCCTTATTCATTAGCAATTGGCAACTTGATGTATGCAATGGTTTTCACAAGACCAGATATTGCACATGTAGTGGGAGTTGTGAGCGGGTATATGAAAAATCCAAGTAAAGAACATTGGGAGGCAGTAAAGTGGATTCTCAATTATTTGAGAGGTACTACTACTCATGCATTATGTTTTGGAGGTTCAAACACTTTTCTACAAGGATATGATGATTCAGATATGGCAGGTGATAAAGACAACAGGAGGAGCACCACAGGGTATGTTTTTACTATAGGTGGAACAAAAGTAAGTTGGATTTCAAAACTGCAAAAAGTTGTTGCACTTTCAACAACAGAGGCGGAGTATGTTGCTGCTACAGAGGCTAGTAAAGAAAAGATTTGGTTACAGAGGTTTATGGAGGAATTGGGAAAGAAGTAGGAGAATAACAGGTTGTATTGTGACAGTGAGAGTGTCATTCATCTTTCAAAGAAATCAACCTTCCATTTGAAGACTAAGCATATACAACTGAGGTACCATTTCATATGATCCATCTTAGAAGATGGACATTTGAAGTTGGAAAAGATACACACTAGCCAGAATCCTGCAAATATGTTAACAAAGGGAGTAACCAGGGAGAAAGTGAGTTCCTGCTCAGTTTCAGTTGGTCTTCAAGAATGAATATGAAGATGAGAAATTTTCCAAGTCCAAGAAGGTTCAGATTCCAGCATATATAGCAACGATGGAGTTTTTGAGATCAGTCTCCAAGTGGGAGATTGTTGGTTGTGGAGCCTGATTATCTTCCTAATTCAGAGGTCTTTTGTTTTCAGCCGTGTTTATACCCCATGAAGTATTTACGCCCGAGAAGTATGTACACTCTTCCACACGGGGGAGTGCAGAGGGGGGTTAGCCCCTCTACGAGGTTCGGGGGGGTTATCCCCCCAGCTAGGGGGTTCAGGGTCGAAGCCCCCAAAGGAAAAATTGCCTTGTAAAAGTATATTCTAATTTCATTGTAAATCTGGACCGTTCATTATAAGGTCGCATATCTAATAGTAGAAGTTATGTTAGGGTTTTTTTCCCTAGAAGGAAACCCTCTCTTATGAGGGAAATGTATTGCAGCTATGTATCATGGTGAATATTGTATTCTGAGATAGGAGACTGTGAGATAAAGAATAGGAAGTTACAACAGGCTTGTTGTAGGTTGTATCCCTTCATTTGTTGGATAATAATAAAGGAAGGACCTGGCAATTTCTCTAGTGGACGTAGCCCACATTGGGTGAACCACGTATATCTTTGTCTTTATTTTATTGTGTATCTTCTATATTTTATTTCCACATTTCTTTTATTTTATTGCTCCATGGTACTGTTTTTCTAACAAATTTGAGATGCAACACAAAATATTTAGGGTTGTGAAGAGTGTTATCTTCTATTCAGGACCTGCGAGCGACCAGTATGGATATTTTGGATCAGATTTCCTGAAGAGGTATTTTAGTAGTTAGATTGGTTTCTGGAAGCTCTGGAAAACAAAGATCAAGCTACATGAAGATATAACTAGACTGATGAGGGTTTAGCGACTCTTCACCAGTTAGATAATCATATCTCTCATGATGTGGATTTCTGGGTATAGTCTACTTTGGAGGGTTATATTATCAAGTTTGTTGCAAAGAACCAACAATATTTTTCAAAGGCTAAAGCAATATTTAAAGAAGGATCTCAAGGGACATTTTTGTGGGAAATCCCCTTGTGGATCAAGATTTGATCCAAGAGGAAATAGATGGCCACCCACCTATTCCAATGGCTCAAAACAAGGGTTTCTACCTTGGCTGTTTTTCTATAGTTTTTATGGTCCTAAACTTCCAAGATTGTTTTGAGGCCCTAAACAACATTTTTTGGGCTCGACACAGTCACACTATAGGATTTAGCTAGATTATAATGGAAAAATGTGTATTCCTTGGATATACCTTTCCAACGAGCTATTGTTCACCCCAAAGGAATATCATATGAAAAAGTGATGCCCTTGGGAAGTTGACGTACCAACTACCCCCATCGGGGCCTACAAACCTTTTAGTGTTTAATCTTCTGGGGTTAGGGTTTTGGAGTTTATTTATGTTAAAAATACCTATAGAGCCTCATTGTAATAATCATCATCTTCTTGTGAATGAGCGTAGACATCACATCTCTTCTCAGAGACAAGTGACCACCATTCTAAAGAGTCATTCACTCTGTAATTTTACAGTTTCAATACATTTCTCTCATTAATAAAAGTTGTTCATTATTGTATCTCTATGTTTATTATGATATCTCTAAATATTTCATTGTTATATATCTGCTTTCATTTCATTCTCAAAATCATCTGGATCAATATTTATTAGTAGAAGAAGGAATGTTGCCTATTCCTTTAGCTAACATGGGAGCATAAACCCCTACGCTTGGGGGAGGGTGATTTAGGAGAGAGTTTATGAGTTAGGTCAAGAAATATTTTTCTGGGAGATATGGGGGGCCATCAAACTAAAATTGTAAGAGATGAATGAGATCAAAAGAGGGTTGTTTTTCTTGAGAAGAGGTGGTAGAAACATATGAAAAAAGTGATCAAGAGGTCCCAAAAGGAGATCAGATTTGAGAGTAGTAATAGGAAAGAGATAGAAGAGTTGCGGGAGTTGAAGAGATGTGGAAGGTTGGCCAACTGATGGTTGAAGGAGATATTTGGTGAATAAGCAAAGGTTTTGGAAGAAGCAAACTAGAAGAAGGAATTTCATAAGAGACAGATGAAATAGTAAGAATAAACACCACCATTAAAGAAGAATCATCATCCATAACCCCTAAAGAAGTTGCAGGAGAAATAGAACCTACAACGCCTAAAGTTAGTGTGACACAAAAAATGAACGAAAAACCCTAGATCAAATAATTTCACTTTGTAGGAAAAGGAACCAACCCCGAATCACCCATTCCCCTAGCACCACCTACAAATCTAGTAATTTCTACAACAAATATTTCTGTCAATTTTGTTATTTATAATCCTTCTAGTCCAATAAGTTTGAGTAGTAGTAGTATTAGTAGTGGAAGTGTGGAAAGCTTTTCATTTGTATAGAAACCATGACCATCAAGGTTCATTTTAATAGGATCTCCAATTCTATCGATAATGAATCAACATGCAGGATCTCTCACTCAATACCCTGAATTTTTGGGTAAGGGTGATGAGGACATTGAGCATCACTAGTTTCTTTGTGAAGCCATCTAGAGGTCTCTCTGAACTCTATACACAAACAAATTGGTTTAGTTCCATACTACTTTGAGGGGTCAAGATCTAAAGTGGTACATGAAATCTATCGAGCCAGGGAATAGTAAAGGGTAGCCTTTCTCTTTATCCCAGATGAATCAAAGCTTTATAATGGAATTTCGATTACCTCGGTGAGAGAAATAGGATATCCGAGTTGTGGGAGATAAAAAAAAGAGTCAATGAGTCTGCATGAGAATATAACCAAATATTTAAGGATGTGATAGGGAAATTAGGAAACCCTATCCATGAGGATCATAAGAGAGAGTGGTTTATTTAGGGGTTGTTACTGTTAACCCGAATCTCGTTGAATCGACAAAGGATACATACTTTGGGAGAATCGTTGGAGGAAGCCATGAATATTGAGGCTATGGTAGGCTATCCTGGAATATTGCAGGTGATTAGTCAACCTAAAGATAATAATATTGTACAACTGTAAGGCCAAATCTTTGCGTCAACTGAAAATATCCAAGAGTTGACCCTTCCCACAATAGGTCAACCACATGTATCGTGTACTAGTTGTTATACCGAAGGTCATACAACAATTGAATGTTAAGGATTGAGGGGTGTAAGACCCCTACTCACCCAATGGAACCTCCACCAGTAGGACCATTGGGAGGGGATGTGCAAGTCGTCGCTATAATGTTATTTCATGGCCTTGTTCTATATCATGTTTTTTCAAATCATAAAGGAGGCTAGAGCAATGAGTATTGCGATATCTGTATAAGTCATGGGAATTTTCTGAGGCATTTCCCTATTCTACAAAAGTATACCCATGTTATGAATACAATATATTGTGAATTTTTTGGGCAGCCTACTCATTCTACCAACCAATGTATTTCTTTGGATGCTCACGTCAACAGATTAGATAATTCCGCATTCAGGGTCAATGAAATTCTTCAAGGGTTTGTAGGAGGCCATCGAGGTGGAGAAAATATCAGGGGTGGACATACTGTCGGACAAGGACCAGTTCTTTTCTACAACTATGATGAGCAAGGGCATATTGAAAGAAATTGTTCGCTTCCACGAAGACCATGGCATGAACATTGTAGAAATAATACCCACTCCAACAAAGATTGTTTGGATCTGATTTCCAAATGGGAAGATAGCACATAGAAAAGAGGAGCTAATATGATAAATTATGATCCTATATCTGTAGCTGAGGGAAGAGTGCCCAATATTAACATTATCACTAGAGGAAAAAAGACTAGTGTTGATATTGAAATTCCTCATTAGGTCAAGATCCAAAAGAAAGTTCCTGAGAATACCAAGTATGATCCTGTAAGGAAAAAGGGATTCTTTAAGGATGCAGTGGAAATTTTCAAACAACTAGGAGTTCTATAATGCATGATGTTGTGGAACCAATTTTTAAGTCAAACCCTTGTCAACCAAGAATCATTAGAGAATATCTTGCTTAGATGGAGCCCCTGGGTTATTCACAGAAGGATGTTGATCTATGGTTATTGTTGTTTTCTAACATAATGTATGATGAAAAACTTACTAGGAAGTTGCAGAACACGATTAAAAAGGCCTTAGTAACCAAAGGAAACTCAAAAGAGTCCATTGTTGCTAACCTTCTGGTAAGAAACACAAGTAGGATACATAAAAGGAAGAGGAGAACTAAGAGATAATTCTGGATGAATGATCACCTTGCTGAATATGAGATCAGGGATGTTATTTTGTTCTTGGGATCTGATGTCAATATCTTTCCAAAGAAGACCTAGGAAGCGATGGGAAAACCCAAGATAGTTTATTCTCCTATACAATTACGAATGGTGAATCAATACTGCATTTATCTGGTAGGAAGGATACAAAATGTTGAAGTGGATTTAGTTGGTGTCAAAACAATGGTGGAATTTGAGGTCATCGAAATAATGGGGAAAACAGATTTGTTCCCAAATCTATTAGACATTGACTGGGCCTACGAGAACTATGTTATAATAGATATCAAGAAATAAATTATGACCTTTGAATCTAATTCAAGTAACTTATCCTCTATATATGTATCAAGGTCCACGGTATACTGACCCAACATATGAGAATATAGAACAATATGTTTTGGATCAACTATGCACTATGACTGCAGGAAACTGAGAAAATTACATTAATCCCCAGATGGAACCATAAGTTGGCAAAGCATTCAGTCTATGGATGAAGACTTTGAAGCTTCTTTAGAAAATTGGAAGCAAGGAAGGTATGCAAATTTCTCTAGGTGTTGCGCAACTTTCATATCTATAAGATAGATTGGAGATTATATAGGTAATTATGCAACATACAATGGCACCTCAGATCTATGCAGATTCCTTTTTAACATGGAGGAAAAGGTTGTCGCATACCATAGAGTTTTGACACTTGACATAGCATTAAGATTGTCCCTATACAAATGGTGGACCACTCATAAAGGGAATTTTTCTTCTTGGGATGAGTTCAAGCTCGCCATTCAATACCGTTTCATTCCTCCATCATGGGTCAACCAATCTAGTAAGGATTAGAAGCTAAAGAGTCAAGTTGTAACTCCAAAACCATATGATGGGTCATCTAGTCCAAGGGAGCATATTTAATATTGAATTAACGTATGGGAAGTTGCGCAACTTCCTTCTTAATTCTGGGTACACCAATTTTTCCATTATTTGGGAAATATTCTCAAAGCCTGGTATGTGCATGATGAAACTAGAAAACATATTGTTTGATGGAATATGCTTAAGGGTCAAATATGAAAGATTTCTCTTTTTCTGGAAAGTTTCCTAAAATCACCCTAGTACTACAACAAATCAAGAAAATGTTATTTATTGATGAATATAAACCTAAATATCCTCCCACGGTATGTTCTACACATGAAAAAATTATTCACTATAGTTTTATGCATCCCCCACAAGACTACTCATGGCCTGTAGTGAAGTTGATAAAGATCCAAAGGATTCCGAAGACCTAGAGGAACTTAGACAATTAACATTTAAGGAATCTGCAAGAACAAGAATAGTTAAATAAACTATCCCCTATGATGTCAGTAGTTCATATACTAAACCTATGAAGTTGTAGAAAGTAAGCATAGGGACTAAGGAGCACCCTAAGATGGCATCCATAGGAGACTATTGGGATGAGAAAACTATGACAGAGATACAGGCTCTATTATGGGATTACGAGGATCTCTTTCCTAATATTTTTCAAAACTAAAGGGGATTAAGGGACATTTAAGAGAAATGAGGATCGAATTAAAACCGGATTCTAAGCATGTCAAGCACATACTGTATCGTCTAAAATCACGAGTCAAGGAGAAGGTTAAGAAAGAGATTGATAGAATGTTAATAGTTGGGATAATTTTCCCTTTAGATGAATTCAAATGGATCAGTCCTATTGTAATATAGAGCAAGAAGGGTAATAATGATATAAGAGTCTGTGTGGATTACATGAATTTGAACTCAACTTGTGTACATGACCCTTTTCCTACTGCCTTTAGTGATGAAGTTCTTGATCAAGTGATGGGAAATGAAGCCTATTCTTTTATAGATGGATTTGCAGGCTATCATTAGGTTAGAATTACATAAGAAGATAAGAGAAATAACACCTTCACTACAGAATGGGGTTCTTTAAATTATAATGTTATGCCCTTTGGGCTGAAGAATTCCCCAATTGTTTTCTCTCGAATGGTTATTAATGCTTTCCAAGACTTTATTCGTAAATTTCTTGAAGTATATATGGATGATTGGACCTTGTATATCCTGTTTAAGGAGCACATAAGTTTACTATGGTTGATGTTTGATCATTGAAGACAACTACATATTTATTTAAACCTTAAGAAGTGTATATTTTCTGTACCCTTTGGAAATCTTCTAGGACATATAGTATGTAGGGAAGGAGTGTTGGTTAATCCTGCAAATTTTGTTGCGATACTAAATATGCCTCCACCTATGAGTGATAAATAGTTGTGGTCAACATTGGGCCACACTGGGTAAAACCCCCGATTTATCATAAATTATGCAAGCATAAATGCCCTATTGGAGAAATTGTTGAAGAAATTTGAAGCATTTGGTTGGAAGCCAGAGTGTGATCGAGCCTTTGATACCCTCAACTAAAAGTCGGGTATTGCCCCTATTCTCATATATCTGAATTGAAATGTGGAATTTCACGTACAAATTGATGCTTCTGGTAATTCTCTGGGTACATTCCTTATGCAACCTAGTGAAGGAAACCTAGATCATCCTATCTACTTTGCTAGGACGAATCTTTCTCAGGGAGAGCATTATTGGGTAAGTGTTATACTGTTTTCATGTGTGTGGGGGGGCATGTCAAATTTGATGAATGTGTCTGATGATCCCATCACATGTCACTCTTTGTGGACGTGTGCACTAGGTGTTTTCCTAGGGGGTCCTAGTACCTCCTGGAGCTGATATAGTTTGGGGCAACACCCCCTGTTGGCCCTTGACCAATTTTTGAGGAAACATTGGTCATGTTTGACCATTTTTGGGACTTCGACAAGTTGGTCGAAGATGGAGGGCCCAGGCGAAGTGGAGATTGTGGGATATCACCCACTTTGCAAGCTTGTGGACCCAACAATGGGCTTTAGGTTTTATGTAACAAGTTATGGAATGTCGGCCCATGGGTTTACCCATGTCTAGGCCCTTTTGTAAAAGTATATATAGGAAGGAATGTAATGTAGGAAGCAAAAGTTATTGTTTTGGATATGTGCAAAGCGATGTAAGAAGTAGATATGGTTGGCTTTGTGCAAGAATGTGTTAAGGGATTGCAGAACTAAATGCAAGTGCTTTGTAAGTTGCTTTGTGCACAGATGTTGTATGTAAGTGCTCTRTGCTATTGAGGAGTTGGCTCTGTGCCTTGACCTGATTTTGGGGAAGGTGGATCTAGTGCGTTGTAAGCAGATCACCTATCCACTGTGGAGTTGGGMTATGTGGCTTTGTGCACATGATCAGATGAGTGTAAGAAGATTGAAGAATACTAAAGAAGAAGAAGAAGTTGGTGGACTTAGCCCCACACTGGGGTGAACCACATATACCTTGTGTCTCGATATGCTTTATGCGATGTTGTTGATGTGATTTATGCTTAGTGTTGTTATAATGAATGCATATAATGTTGTATATTAGTGCTTAATGATGTTAAAGATGAATGAATGCTAGATCTGAGTCAATTCTATGTTCTAAGAGGTTTTAAGGATTTGATCTTGATTATTACTATGTTGTTCTATACTTAGGGTTTGATCTGCAATGTGAATAAGACTCATGAACTAATGCATATTGTTGGCTAAGTGCTCTGTTAAGTGTTATAATCACAGATCTATGTCCCATCTTGGTTGTAGACAACTGAATCCTGTAACCCCCCTTGCCTCTACCTCGGGTGAGACTTCCTTTGCTTCATAGGTGTTGCCGAAAGGGCTGGCAATTAGGGTTTTTTTGGTGCATTATTGAAGCGTTGAACCCTGGGTCTGCCCCTGTGCCAACAAATGGTTCTGTTGTCGGGACATGAAACTATTATTGCTAGGATATGAAGAAAAGAGAAAGCTCTGTGCATAGATCTACTGTTGTAGTGTGCAGTATTCTACTTGAATTACAAAGCTCCGTACTAAGAAAGAAACCAGATCTGAAGAAAAGAGGTAAGATCTTAAAGCTTTGTGCTCTGGTAAAGGTAAGATAAGTGGAAATTTTTGTTTCAAAAGTATGAATCTAGGTGTTCTTGATAGATTTTGTCCTAGTCTGGAAATTAGGGCACAATTAGAAGAAAGAGTTGATCTGAATAAATTTGATAGAAATAGAGAAAGATATGTTATTCTTATGCATAGAAAGAATTTTGGGAATAATAAATGGATGTAGGAACCTAGAAAGATTTTTTGCAGATTGCAGGTCCAACATTGTGATCCCAGTGCATAGTACAAGAGAGGCTGAAACTCATTTAAAAGAAAAAGAGGATTAACATTGTGTTATAATTGCAAAAGGCTGGGACATCTTTCTAAGGAATGCCCTGGTAGAGGTCTTATTTGTCTTTGTTGTAAAGCTATTGGTCATGAGGTTGAGGATTCCCTAGGATGATTGCTAAAGTTGAAAAGATGAACATGAGACAAGAAAACTATAAAGAAGGTCAAGAGACTAAGGATATGTTAGAAAACTAGAAATAGAAAGATCAGAGAAAGATCAAACTATGTTAAAAGAAGTAATGGATGATCGTAGAGACATCAATTTACCAGAGATATTGAAAGAAAAACAACGCATAGTCACAAGAATAGAAGACTTCGACATAGACTGTGTACTAGATGAAGAAACAAATGTGAACATTATGCCAGAAAACACTTGGGAAATTTTGGGAAAGATTAATATGATACCTTCATTGGGAAGGGTAGGCTTGTCTAAAGGAAAGATGATAACCCTATGTGAAAGAGTTACTAATATGCCCACGATATCTCATGAAACATTGACTGAGGAAGAATTTGAAGTCATTAAGTTTGTTGAGAATAATGCCCCCTTTCCACTTTTATTAGAAAATAATTGGATTGAGAAGGATCAGATCAGAAGGAAAGCAAAGGAGGAATATAAATAATGAAAAAAGAAAGAATTAAGGGACTTCATAGCCAAAAAAATGGCACGACTAATAGAAGAACAAGAGGATCAGTCGAAGCAACATAGGGCCATATAATTAGTTGTCGAAGTTGAAAGAACACAAGAAAACTTAAAGAACCTATCCATGCAAGAAAGAAGTATAGCCACCCCGGAAATAGAAAAACAAAGAACATTAACCGCAGAATTTGTAAGAGCACATCAACAATGCGAAGTCACTTTACTAGAATAAGATAAGAATAAGAATGGAAAGAGGAATCCAGAGACTCAGATCATAGGAAAGAAGTCAATGAAGCTCATTAAGAAGAAATCCAAGTTAGAAAAACTACATGAATTCCCAGAGAAGACTTCGCAAGAGAAATATCTACAGAACTTGAACCTTGTCGGAATAGCAGAACCACGCAGAATGGGACTTTGCCACGATGAAGCTATATGACTGTTGGACGCACCCAGACTGTTAGAATAACGCTCCAGAATGGCTAGAAACACAATTATTGACATAAGGACTACCATTGGACCGTTGAGACCATGCCATAATGGATGGATTCACATTGATTGAGGCATTTCCACGAATGACACCCAATACATTGCACCAGTATAGATCGCTAGCAAATTTCCACACAGATCAACATTTTATCTACATTACTGCATGAAGGGATGAAATTAAAGAGGAGCTACAGTCCTATTATAAGCTGACCGATGAATATACGGAAGAGATAACCAAAGAACAACCATCAAAATTCCTTGTACCAGTGGAATATGTAGAACTCTCTGACCCCGACATCATTAGAAGTCCATTGGTCATCTAGGTCGAGCATGATGGACATACTAGCACAAAGAAAAACAAGAAAAAGGAGGAAGTTCAGAACATAGAAACTGATGAGGAGGACAGTGCATTAGAGGAAAGTAGGCATGACTCACCCACAGGAAGAGGAGGAGACAAAGTGAACCAAGAAGAAGGAGGGGAAGAAGAAGAAAAGAAAGACAAAGGCAAAGTTACACCGTTGAAGGATCCCTTTATAGAGGATGAAACATCAAAGAAAAGGAAGGTTTCTCTATAGAAACCCTCGGCAAGAAAGAAGACCTGAGCCAATAAGCCTCAATCAAAGAATGTGCTCACAGTGGACGATGTCGATCTCATCATCGTAGCCGTAGAGGATGCTTCAGAGGATATATTGCAGAGACGTGAAGTGAAAAAAGGAGATGTTGTATGAAAGAATCGAGAAGGAGCTAAAAGACATACAACAAGCTATTCATTCAAGCTGTGCAATACCAACTGCGCCTTCGTCGTCGAAAATTGCAGAATTGGAGGATGAGCCCACCCAATTATGAAGGTTAGCAGATGCAACAGAGACTCCACTCCTTTGAGTCCAAGAAGAAAAGGAGCAGGCCATAGATACCTTGAAGAAAGAGAATAAGGAGTTCTTAGAGAAACTTTGAGTTGCGCAGAAGGAGAAAAATTAAATCCAGGCGAAGTTCAAGTAGAACATTACGAAGATACAGGAATAAAAATACCAACTGCTCGCAGAGAAGAATGCGTTCAAAGAGGCAGTGACTAAAGCATTTCACTCAGTATCCATCTTGGCACAGGAGGAAGAAGAGTCAACCGAGATGTAAGTGGGGAAGCTTATTGAGGCCNAGGAGTTCTTAGAGAAACTTCGAGTTGCGCAGAAGGAGAAAAATTAAATCCAGGCGAAGTTCAAGTAGAACATTACGAAGATACAGGAATAAAAAGACCAACTGCTCGCAGAGAAGAATGCGTTCAAAGAGGCAGTGACTAAAGCATTTCACTCAGTATCCATCTTGGCACAGGAGGAAGAAGAGTCAACCGAGATGTAAGTGGGGAAGCTCATTGAGGCCATTCAACAACTTCAAGCGAGAGTAATGGAGCTAGAGATCCAAGCAGTGTCGAGCACTCCACAAGAAGTGCACTATCAAAGGGAAGAAACTGCCAAGAGCGCAATAGAAAGAATCAAGGCACTCACCTCAGAATGTAAGCCACTGAGTGATCGGAGTGTGCAGACTTATGAGCACCTTGTAGAAGATCCAGAGCTGAAGAAACTGGAAGCACAAATACAGGAGGCAAAGAAACAGGCATCCACCATGCAAGCACAGATGAAGTTGCTTACTGCAATTGATAAAATGAAGCGATCGTAGGACCAACGTGCAGTCCAACAGTAGGTTACTACCATCCATAGAAAAGTCACGGAGGTGACACAGAGACTCCAGCCAGTGCAGGACGAAGCTTGCACACTTTTTGAAGAGATTGAAGGACAAGGCTCACAGCTGGACCAGATGGTCATGATAGTAGAACAACACTTGGAAGGGCCTATTATAGAGAAGGTGATTTAGGAGTTTGTTGAGAAGGAAGATCTAGAAAAGAAGCAATTCGAGGCAGCTCGAGGCCTTTGAAGCATCACTTCCCAGATCTGAGTGACTCGGGATGAGTCACAGGTGAGTGTTGGGGGCATGTTGGCCCTTGACCAAGTTTTGAGGAAACATTTTTCATGTTTGACCATTTTTGGGACTTCAATAGGTTGGTCGAAGATGGAGGGCCCAGGTGAAGCAGAGATTGTGGGATCTCACCCACTTTGCGGGCTTGGGGACCCAACAATGGGTTTTAGGGTTTATGTAATGGGTTATGGAATGTCGACCCATGGGTTTACACATGTCTAGGCCCTTTTGTAAAAGTATATATAGGAAAGAATGTAATGTAGGAAGCACAAGTTATAATTTTGGCTATGTGCAAAGCGATGTAAGAAGTATATCTAGTTGGCTTTGTGCAAGAATGTGTTAAGGGCTTGCAGATCTAAGTGCAAGTGTTTTGTAAGTTTCTTTGTGCACAAACGTTGTATGTAAGCACTTTTTGTTATTGAGGAATTGGCTATGTGCCTTGACCTGATTTTGGGGAAGGTGGATCTAGTGCCTTGTGCGCAGATTACCTATCCACTGTGGAGTTGGGCTCTATGGATTTTTGCACAGGAGCAGATGAGTGTAATAAGATTGAAGACTACTAAAGAAGAAGAAGAAGTTGGTGGATGTAGCCCCACACTGGGGTGAACCATGTATACCCTGTGTCTTGATATGCTTTGTGCAATGTTGCTGATGTGATTTATGCTTAGTGTTGTTATAATGAATGCATATAATGTTGTATATTAGTGCTTAATGATGTTAAAGATAAATGAATGCTATATCTGAGTCAATGCTATGTGTTAATAGGTTTTAAGGGTTTGATCTTGATTATTACTGGGTTGTTTTGTACTTAGGGTTTGATTTGCGATGTGAATAAGACTCATGAACTAATGCATATTGTTGGCTAAGTGCTCTGTTAAGTGTTATAATCATAGTTCTATGTCCCATCTTGGTTGTAGATACATGAGTCCTGCAACCCCCCTACCTCTACCTTGGGTAAGACTTCATCTGCTTCGCAAGTGTTGCTGAAAGGGTTGGTAGTTAGGGTTTTTTTGGTGTGTTGTTGAAGCATTGAACCCTGGGTATACCCCTATGCCAACACCTCGGATTTGTTTTTGGACAGTTTTTTCTATTTTAGCGTTTTTTCTATTTTTAGCGGTTTTATAAATTAATCTTGGATTAAGGGATTAATGTTTTTCTAGCAATGGAATACCTAAAATATTGTGTATATATTGTATTGTGAATGGTGAAATTAATACAATGAATATTTGAGAGGTGCGACACCAAGGAAGGTTGGTTTTCTCTAGGTTAAGGGTTTACAATGTAAATCTCCATGTACTATATGTGTGAGCCATTGATTAATTTCTATTTTTCTTAGCATCTGTATGCATTGCTTTACTTCACAGGTTTAAAAATTACATGTGGTATCCGAGTATGTTTTTTGCTTCAGGTGGATGCCTTTGTTGATGAGGGTATGACTTGAACTTGATATATCAAGTTTATCTTGGGTCTGTGATAAACTTGGGTTCAATGGGATCTTTGTAGTGGTGATTCTCGTGTTGGAGGATAATGGAAAAAAATTCTAGAATCGATATTTATAAGTTCAATGGTAAAATATTTGAGATATGGAAGATCAAGATGGAGGACCTTCTTGTAGACAAAGAACAATCAATTGTTGTGGATCCTGGTAAACAACATATTGGTACACAGCCTACCGGTACACAAACTACTAGTACTCAATCTACTAGTATGTCGAAAGAAGATTGGGAGAAGATGGATAGGAGAGCAAGGATTATGATTTGACTCTATCTGGATGATTCAGTGTTATTGAATGTATCGGGAGAATATACATCTAAGGAACTATGGGAAAATTTGGGGAATTTGTATCATTCAAAGTCCCTGGTAAACAAGTTTTTTCTTCGAACGAAGTTGTATCATATTAGGATGGAAGATGGAGATTATGTGACAGAGCATCTAAATGCTTTCAATAATCTAGTAAGTCAACTTGGATATGTTAAGATTATGCTTTCACATGACGATAAGTGTATCACTTTGTTATGTTCTTTCCCAAACTCTTGGTATAATCTGGTTGTAGAAATTGGTAGTACCACACAATCTGCATTGAAGTATGAGGATGTAGTTTCATCCCTGTTATCGAAAGAGATGAGGTGGAAAATCATGGATAGTCATTACGCAAATAATTTATTTGTAAGAGGTCATTCCCAATATAGGAGCACAAATAGGTCCTTGGGGGGAGATCTAAATCTAACGGTATATCTAAATCTCTAGGAAAATCTTTGAGAAAATGCTAGAAATGTGGTAAAGTTGGGAATTATAAGAAAGACTACATGTATAAGAAAGTTGATAAAGCAAAGGGATATGATGATGCCTCTTCCACAGAGGCAAAAACCTCCACAAAAGAAGGAGGTGATGTTTACCTAGAATCTATAGGTACACATGCAAATCATGATGTATGGTTGATCGACTCAAGTGAATCATTTCATATGAATCCTCACAGGGAGTGGTTCAGTGAATATGACAAGTATGATGGTGTTGATGTCTTCCTAGGAGATGACTCGACAACAAAAATCATGGGACATGGAAGGGTTAAGTTGTTGTTTAAAAATGGAAGAATTAGAACTCTCCCTGTAGTTCTACACATTCCATATATATCTAGGAGCCTAATATATGTGAGTAAGTTGGATGATGCAGGTGTGGATACTTTATTGGGAAAGGGAACTTGCAATATGGTTAGAGGATAAATGGTGTTGATGAGGGGATTTCGATGTGGATCTATGTACAATTTGTTGGGAAGCACTTATATTGGTGGGTGTAACAATTCTTTTTTCCCTGAGCAGAGAAATAAAGAAGATAATATCCATATTGTCCCTAGAAAGAATACCATGTTATGGCATCAAAGACTAGGACATATTGGAGAAAAAGGGCCTTCGAACACTACATGGTAAAGGTATGGTTGAAGGTATGTCTAATTTCACCCTATATTTTGATTTATGTGAACATTTCATATATGGTAAACACAATCGAGTAATATTCCCATCTAGTGCTACAAGAGAAAAGGGGATCTTAGAGTTGATACACAATGATGTGTTTGGATCTATTCCTATTCCATCACTTGGTAAATATGTGTATTATGTTTCATTTATATATAATTTCTCAAGGAACACATGGATTTGTTTTCTTAGGAAGAAATATGAGGTATCTGATCAATTAAAAGAGTTAAAGGCTTTGGTAGAAAATCAGATAGAGACAAAAATAAAGGTGTTGAGGACAGATAATGGTAGATAATTATGTGGGAATGAATTCAAAGAGTGTTGTAAGAAGTGCGGCATAGAAAGGGATAAGACTACTCCATACACATCTCAAAAAAATGGGTTTGTAGAAAGGATGACCAGGATGTTGATGGAAAAATCAAGGAGCATGCTCAGTGGTGCCGATTTAGGATAGGAATTTTGGGTAGAGGTAGTGGGTACTTCATGCTACCTGGTAAATAGATCACCCTCGTCAGTGTGAGTAAAAAAAAATGTGCATGAGATATGGACTGGTAAGAAACCCTCTCTTGAATATCTTAGAGTGTTTGGTTATGAGGCCTATGTACATGTTCCAAAGGAAAATAGGATTACGTTGGATAATAAATCTGAAAATTGTATCTTTATTGGTTATAAAGATGGTATGAAAGGTTATAAGCTTTGGAACATAGAAACTTAGGAGACTGTTTATAGTCGGGATGTTGTTTTTAGAGAGGTTAAATATGTTCCCAAATAGGAATTCCTACCAAGGCAAGAAGAAATTGAGAAAATAGAGTTTGAGTTGGATGATGCAAACTCTGAACCAACAAAAGAAGATGAATAATAAGAAGAAGAACCTCATACTCCAGTATTGAGGAGATTAATAAGGGAAAGAAGGAAACCGGAAATGTACATTCCACCCAATTTTCATGCTAATTTTTCTTTATCTATTATTGATGATGATCCCAGAACTGTTAGGGAAGCAGTGAATTCAGATAATAGTAAAATCTAGAAGAAGGCCATGGTTGAAGAGATGGATGCATTGGATAATAATGAGGCATGGGATATAGTTGAGTTTCCAACTAGAAGAAAGGACATTGGCAACAAATATCCCCAGATAGAGGGAATTTACTTTGGTGAAAATTTTTCTCTTGTTTCCAAGTTAGCTTCTATTTTACTTATTTTATTTGTTGTTGCTTCTTTTGATTTTAAAATAGAACAAATGGATGTGAAGACAACATTCCTACATGGGGATCTGGAAGAAGAAATATACATGAAGAAACCAAAACTATTTGCAGTGAAGGGAAAGAAAGAGCTAGTCTACAAGATAGAGAAGTGAGTATATGGTCTAAATAAATCACTTAGGATGTGGTACCAAAAGTTTGACATGTACATCCTTGGACTGGGATTTGTGAGAAATAAGGTTGATCATTGTGTATATTCCAAGAAGGTTTGTAATCACTTCATTTATGTAGTGTTGTATGTCGATGACATGTTGTTGGTAGGAAATAACATGGATATTATCAAGGAGGTGAAATCACAACTATCCTCCAAATTTGACATGAAGGATCTCAGTGCTGCTAACTTCATTCTGGAAATGGATATAAAAAAAGATCATGCAAATACAAAACTATGGTTGAATAAGAGAAAATATGTTGAGAGGATATTTCAGAGGTTTAATATGAAGGAAAGTAAATCGATTAAGGTTCATATTCTTGTAGGTGTAAAGTTGTTTGTAGATCAATGTTCCAAGACACATCAAGAGAAAGAGGACATGTCCCGTGTTCCATATGCTAGTCCGGTTGGTAGTTTGATGTATGAAATGGTTTGTACTAGACCATAAATTGCACATGTAGTGGGATTTTTGAGAAGATATATGTCAAAACCAGGGAAGGAGCATTGGACAACAGTAAAGAGGGTTTTCAGGTATTTGTGTGTCACTTCTAGATATGGAATATGCTACCAAGGAAGACTAGGATTGGATAGAGTGTTGGACATACATGTGTTTGTTGATGCAGACTAGATTGGAGATCTGGATCAAAGAAGGTATAAAAGTGGGTATGTGTTTAAACTATTTGGAGTAGCAATTAGTTGGATGAGAAAAAGACAAGCGGTAGTGGCACTCTCAACTACAAAAGTTGRATACATGGCAGCCACTCATGCATGCAAGGAAGTAGTATGGTTATAGAGATAGTGTTTGAGTATTGGGTTGATATAAAAAGTAGTAAGGTTATATTGTGATAGTCATAGTGCAATATTATTGGCAAAGAACCCAACATATCATTCAAAGAAAAARMATATTGATATTCAATATCACTTTGTGAGAAACACGGTTGAAGACAAGAAGGTGTTGTTGGAGAAGGTAGAAACTTTGAATAATGTTGTAGATTCATTGACAAAGTCAATGAGCTCTGAGAAGTTCTCTGGGTGTAGAGAAATAATGGGCATTACTACCCTAGATTGTTGACTATGTAATCCTATGACCCCCTGTATGCAAAGAAAACAACAAGAGGAGAATGTTGGGTAAGTGTTATATTCTTTGCATGTGTGTGGGGGGGCATGTCATATTTGACGACTGTGACTGACGATCCCAACACCTATTGCTCTTAGTGGGTGTGTGCATCATGAGATTTCCTAGGGGGGTCCCAAGGGGGGAGGGGGATTTCTCCCTTTGGTTATGTAAATCATTCGGCTTCGGGTGGTAACCCAGAGCTGACAAGGCGCAGGGAAATGCCCCAAAATATTTTTTGGGCAGTTTTTGCTATTTTAGCGTTTTTTCTATTTTAACATTTTTGCTATTTTTAGTGGTTTTCTAAATTAATAATGGATTAAGGGATTAGGGTTTTGGTAGTTTTGGAATAGATAAATTATTGTGTATATATTGTATTGCGAATGGTGAAATTAATACAATGAAGAGTTGAGAGGTGCGACACCAAGGAAGGTTGGTTTTCTCCTAGTTAAGGGTTTCCAACGTAAATCTATGTGTACTATATGTGTGAGCCATTTATTGATTTTTGTTTTGCTTAGAATATGTATGCATTGCTTTACTTCACAGCTTTAAAACTTACAAGCGCAACTACACTACCACTAAAAAGGAAGGTTTGGCAATGGTTTATGCTTTGCAAAAATTTAGATATTATTTTCTAGGAGCCCATTTTAAGTTATGTATTGATCATTTTGCGCTAAAATATATGGTTAATAATCGTGTGTTAGAAGGAAGAATTTGTAGATGGTTGTTTTTGTTTCACAACTTTTCCTTCAAATTCATTGTCAAGCCAGGTAAATTAAATGTTGGCCCCAATCATCTATCTCAATTAGAATTAGGTGAGAGTGGCGGACCAACTCCCAGATGTAATTGTATTGTTTCTCACTACTGGTACTATTTCTGATGAGTATTCTCCAACTCAGAAGTGGAATCTGGTGGTATTCTCCTCAGATTATCAGTTGATCACATGCCAGTTGTATAAGTTGGGGACAACATCCTTCAATGATGTGTACTTGATCATGAGTGGCCTGGAATCTTATGGGAATGCCACTACGGAGTTGCAGGAGGATATGTTAGAGCGAAAGAAATTTCCCAAAATATACTACAAGAAGGATTATGGTGGTCGAATGTCTTAAAAGATGCCAAAGATTATTATAGGGCCTATTATGTTTGTCAAAGGATTGGTGAATCGTCACATAGGTATGAGTTTCCATTACATCTTGTTCAGGATCTTCAAGGACTCGAAGGAAAGGGATATCATCATTTTTACTGACTATGCCACCCGCTAGGCTGAATCACAACCAGTCTGATACTGCTCTACGGATACATCGACAAGGTTTATTTTTTAGAACATCACCACTCGATTTGGATGCTCGAAAAGTTTGAACAATGATATCAGGGTGTGCAGTTCATCATCGATACTGTAGCCAATCTCACTCATGAGTTCTTAACTCACCATCACAAATGTATCCCATATCATCCACAAGCAAATGGTATAGGCCAAGCATTTAACAAGATTCTAGAGAGAGGATTAACCAAGGTATGTTGCACAAATAGAGATGATTGGGATGAGAGAGTCCCCGCGGTATTATGGTCTTACATGACTACTACAAAGAAACTACATAAGTATACTCTGTTCCAACTGGCTTATGGAAGAGAGGCAATTATCATCGTCGAGCTCATCACTCCAAGATTATATATTGTGCATGTCACTCACATGACAAATGAAGAATCAGTTGCGGAACGGGTCACAGAGTTGTTGGCATTAGAAGAAGCCCATTTTTTGGCCAATTTTCATCAAATAGTGGAGAAGGATTGTTAGAAATATTGTCATGAAAGGCACATTAAGACCAAGATGTATACCCAGGGTGATCAAGTTTTTTTATATGACAATAAGTAACAAAAGCATCCAGGGAAGTCACAAATGCATTGGCTCGAACCTTTTATAATTGTGGAATTCCATGAGTTTGGAGTTGTCAAAATCATGCAACTTGATGACATTATTCATCCAAGATGGGTGAATGGTGCACACCTGAAGCCCTACATTTCTACTCAATAAGTGAATTTTCGCAGCACCCCTGTCACAGGGAGTGCACAACATAAGTAGGTTTTCATTTTGTTTTGTTGTTTCCCTTCCTGTCAACAAAATAGTGATGTTATCATCACTGATCAATGAGTCTAGTTATCGTTGTCATTCTTTCCATCCTGGATATCACCTTTGTGTTCGGGGAGGTCTGTGTCGAATCTTTTGGTATTTAGTAGTTTCCAAATTTGGAATCCCTCCCATGTCACTATCACCTTGTTCAGTACATTTCGTTGGTACCTTTTTGGTTGTTGTCCCATCATCACCAATTAGATTTATTTAAATCCCAACAACTGTTAGTACCTTTCCAGTTAATTGTTGGTGTGGTAATTACTTTTTTGTTTGCCCCGATGTCCTACTACAGTGTTCTCGCTTCTACTCTTTATTTCTCGAATCACCTCTTATATTTCACTACATTTGATGTTCATATCTGATGTTAATGCTTAATTACCTCCATGTTGTATCTCTTAATGGTTTCTAGTGATGTCATCTCCTTAATGTTTCCTATAAAATCATATTTTCCCAACTGCTCAACATTATCATGTTTTACTCAAGTTCTTTGCTTACCCAGTCCTGGAGGCCCTCGAGAATTATGTGAGCCCACACTCACGCCTATGTCCACCAGTTTTATTTTTTTACCAATGCAGGTATTCTAGGATGGTTCTCACTTTCGGCCAGGGATCCCTTTTGAAATTTTTTGTTCCAAAGATATTCATTGATCCACGAGCCAAAGTTCTAGGTGATCCTCATAGGAAAGTCTAGCAAACTCGGCTTCTCAACATTGACCTCACAGATGCATTAGAGTACCATCATATGACTATCCATACATTTATGGATTACTTGGATCTAAATACCGGTGAATTGTAGTGGGAGTGGAAATCGTCCTTCCTACCCCTCCAGGACACTACTTTGTTGAGCTTATGTGACTTACATGTGTTTGACACTACTAGAGAATTCACCTGATGCACAAAGTTTCTCATCAATTGTGTGAACAATGGTGCCTTATGTTTGGATAAGACCTATCCCATCCATGTGAAAGACATTCACAAGTTGAATTATTTATCCATGGAAGGGGAAGACATCACACAAGGMTTCTAGGGATCAGGGAAGCAAGGCTGCAAAAAGGGTGAGATTAGCCTCTACAACAATTATGGAACCGTGCGAGGAGGTCGTGGAGCACATATTGAATCCATAAATGATGAGAAACTCCATTGTGCCTACTTTTTAATTGTCGAGAAKGTCATGAAGAACTACCTGCAAGGTGAGTGTACACTCGATGCCATAGTAGTGGTTGAGTTTAGAAAAGGTGGAGTACATTTGAATTGGTGTAAGTACCTACTCATGGAAAATTTGTAATCCTATGTTGATGTGCATGACCAAGCCATGTATTTCATAATGGATACTTGTTAGTCATGTTTGGTATGTGGAAGTGGAAGATGCATCAGTGTTGAATCCTATCCCATGCTCTCGAAATTTGTATCATCAATCTCTTTGACCTCTAGAACAATTGCACTACTACCACTCACTCAAAATACCATGGAATTGCCTTTCTGTAGTGGAAAAATGACCTCATTTCAGCTACAGAGTGACTGAGGATTACACAAGTGCTACTCAACCAACACACCCATAACATTTGGTTTAACATGAACCGATATTTTAATTTTGTGAGGACTTTAGTTGGGGCTCCATCAATATTTCACACTCCTCCTTTGCCTTTTTATCTGGATGTGGAAATTATGGACAAGGAGGTCATTACATGGCCTGGGTTCACCAAAGAACAGAAGAGATCAAATGTCTCATATATGATTCCTCCGATATCACAATGATCAGATTCGGTACAGACCAGGGGTTCAGGCCCAATAATCACCACATCAAAGAGAGAGAGGACTCCCCTGATGTCATACAATGGAAAGGAAGAAGGAGAAGAGGATACACTACCCTAGTCAGTTCCACTCCCATTCTCATCCATTTCAAATAATGTCGGTATTTCTGGAAAGAAGCTCCATGAAGCCTTTGMTACTTCTATTCCTCTTAAGAAACTATGCATTGACTCTCCATCCAAATCCAYCATTGACCCCCACATCACAGATGCCACTTCAATTTCTTCCCTTCCACCTCATATTCACACCACCATCCTTATTCCCTCTTTTGTTCCCATCATCACTATTATTGATGAGCCACTAATAAAAACATAGTCCACTCCCATCATCGATTAKTTCACTAACTGACCTCCTAGCTCTACCGTAGATGCCCCATCCTCCACTCCATCATCCCCTCACTACACTCATATCAACACTACTAAACCCACGTCTACTACCCCTTTCATGACAACTACATTAACCACAGTCCCCATTTCATCCACCTTCCCTAATGACTCACAGGTCCATGTTCCACTTGACACCCCACCTGAGAATAACCCCAATCTTGAACCAGCTAAGGTGTCAGAGGTGCAAGAGAAAATGGGTACAAATCCTCACATTGACATGATGGACACCTAGGAGGACACTCACTATGATCATAGTACGATCTCAGTGAAAGAATAGATCGTGCCACTACTACAGGATCCACAACAGTGTCACTCCATACTGTAATTGTTCTTGGAGCACACAGATGTGGGTTGGGATTCTCTCTCAGAAGATGTAAGATAGTATTACACACAACTTCCCAGCCACTTTAGCTAGTACTGACGGCGCTGGAACCCCTAGTGTTTCTAAATGATTTGTTGTCAGTGGCTAGCCGTTAGCATCACAATTTCCCATAGATGTACCTCTCACTAGTGGTGAGCTTACAACGTGGTCTACACTACAACTCATGACTCTTATGCAAGCATCCACAGATCAACTTGAGTAGAGACTTCTCATTTCAGAATGGATGAATGAAGAGATTACATAACATACAGGAAAACTACACCAAGTCATAATTGTGGAAACTTCAGCTAGGGATCATGATCATGGGTTGTGAACATAGGTTGAGTCCAATATTGTGGTCGTTTGTGAAAATTTTCTCCAAGTTTGGACCACCGTCAGACATGTTTCTCCCAAGCTCCCTGAGGATATCACCCCAGTTGCACCTTCACAATGACTTGAGTTCATTGTGAATTCCTAGTCACAACTAGCTGCGAGGATTGATAGCCTTCAAAAAGATATTGTTGCAATTAAGTTGAAGGAAAAGGAGCATCCCCATGACATGATGCAGAATATCACACAGACAGTCACATAGGGAAATATCGTCTGGTCTTCTCTCCATGCTCACATAGATGAATGCTGCCAACTCTTTGGCATGGTCAACAAATAGATCAGATTTATGGAATGTCGAAGTAATATAGTCGAAGAGTTGCATAGACAAATCAACCAGATGAATGCAGAAGCCCAAGACATAAATGGTGCAATTGAGTAGAAAGCACAATTTGTAGAGATCCAAGTTTTGGATGAAATACTAGATGCTCTGGATGAGTCTACTCGGGTAGCCAAGAAATATCTCAGAGACTTGTGTCATACATTGCAAGCAGAGTATGTCCAGATGAAATATCTTGATTTCATTCCAGACACTAAATGGACTACAATACTGGCTACTAAGCATGAAGATCCCAATGTGACAACAACATGAGAGCTTGTTGCAAGAGCCGCGATTTTAGAAAGAAAATGGAAGGATCGTGTGGAGCACTATGATAGCTTCCGCCAGCAGGCCCTCCAAATTGTACCGGAGTTGGTCCCTTTGTTTGTAGAAGTCCATGGGAAGAAATATGAAGGTTGACTCAGGACGAATCCACAGTTTTGGTTAGGGTCTATGGGGCCTTCCATTTTTTAGAAATGTATGTTTTTTGGAAATTCCAAAGTTTCAAGGAAAGCACTGCATGACCAATTGGAGAAGGGACAGTAGCGAAAATAAATTAGAAGAGATAAAATCTAACTGAAATGTAACTGAAAGGTAACAACAACAGAGACAACAAAAAACACAGTGCGCTAACTAGACAAGCAATTAGAAAAGCAGTAAAAGGATCGGATGCCAATGAAAAAAGGCTAGAAGAGTAGCGGAACAAGAAGTCAAAGAAGAAACTAGGAGAAAGGTATAAAGAGGAAGGTACTGTGACAAGGTAAAAGGTTGATTGGATGGTTGGTTCGAAGGAAAGCGTTCCAAACTTGATGAATGAGTGAAAAAGAGAGATACTTTGGTTTTTATATTGTTTGAGTTGGGACCAATTTATTACTATCATGATATTATTGTAATGGGTTTTGTGGATGTTAATGTTCTTGCACAATAGGGTAGAGTCTATAATGGGTTTTGTGGATGTTATTGTGCTTGCACAGTAGGGTAGAGTATATAATGTGTTTTTTGGATGTTACTATGCTTGTGCAGTAGGGTAGATTCTGTAATGGGTATTTGGGAATAAATTATGTTGCATAAGCTACTGTATGAGATATGTACTCATTGTATGATATTTTTGAGACGTTGATAATAAAAAAGGATTTTTTGGGCCCTAAAATTCTGATAAATTGTGTATGAATCTATAGTTTCTATGTTTCACAATTACTTATTTCATGTGTATTTAGCGTTCAGTCACTATCTATGAATTTCTTTGTGTATTGATGTGTGAATCTGAACGTGGTAATGTCAAATCTAATGATGCATTCTCCTTGACTCACTTCACCACACACATCTCGGATGTGCTTCGAGTGAGACCTCCTTCCCTTGCCGAAGGTTGAATATGCCAATCCTCCTAGACTAGAGAGGTACCCTTTATTGGCAACCTCCAAGAACCTTGGTATCGATTTTGCACCATCATCATCATCATTCATCGAGGCCCTCAGTTGATAGAGATCCTGCATTTTTAGAGTAAAAAAAAATCCAAATTATGTCTCCTGTCAAGAATCATAGAAGAAGGTATGGAGTAGATGAATTGTAGGGAGAGTTCAATAATATTAATCCTTATACATTTGATGGTGAGCATAATAAAGATGAAGGTGTAGAGGCTTGGATGTTGAGAATGAGGAAATATTTTCAACTGTACAATTATTCCTCATAGGAAGAAATTAAATTGCAAATTACCAACTAAAGGGAAAAACATCAATGTGGTGGGACCAACTCATGAAAATCCAACACATTGATGAGAAGAAGATAACTTGGAGGAAGTTCATAAAATATTTTCAGAAGAAATACCCTTCCAAGCATTATTATGATAGCAAGATGAAGAAGTTATTTGAAATCAAGCTTGGGAGCATGCCCATGGATGAGTATGAGAGAATATTCTGAGAGTTGTTGAGGTATGTTGACTTCATAAAGGATGAACAGGTCAAGATTCAAAGATTCTTGAGTGGGGTAACTTCAATATTCATTGATAAGATACAGTATGATGATCTCAAGAAATTGGAGGAAGAAATAAGGAGATCCAAGTGCCTTTATGATCAACATAGAGGAGGATCAACCTTTCAAAGAGCTTGGGTCAACAAGAAGAAAAGTAAGATGGAGAATAGAAAGAAATGATATAGGTCACCATTCTTCAAAAATAGTTCTCAGGGACAGCGATTTCAAAATGAACCCAAAATGACAGAATCATTGGGAAAAAGGCTAAGGCAGTAGCCTATAAAATGTTGGGGTTGGAAGGGAGATCACATGTACAAGGATTGTCCTCACCAAGGAGATAAGAGAACCATGCACAACATTCAAGAGGTTGGTATTGTTGAATACATGGGCATAATAATGTCGAGGATCTATGCAGGCTTGGACAACAAACAAGATAAATTTCAGTCTCATATGATTGAAGTGGAAGGTAATATCAATGATCAACCTATAACTATTTTAATTTGATTCACGAGCTAGTCATAGTTATATAGATCCTAATTTGGTGGAAAGATTTCACTTGAAAATAAGAAATCATGGGAAATATTGGCTAGTTCAGTTAGCTACATGAGCTAAAAGAAGAATCAATGGACTGGTTAAGTATTTTCCAATGGACATGAATGGATTGAGCACAAAGGTATATTTGAATATCATACCTTTGGGTTCATATGATTGCCTAATTGGTATGGATTAATTGGATAAGCATCATGTTGTCCTAGATTGTTATAAAAATGCATTCACTTGTTTGGATGAGGAAGGGAACTTGAGAAAAGTTCAAGGTATTCCAAGAGCAGTATCAATCTAAAAAAATTCTTCCTTGCAGCTGAAAAGAAGCTTCAAGAAAGGATGTCAAATTTATGTATCCCATATGGAAGAGGAAACTAAGGATAAAGTGTCAAGTATTGAAAATCATCCAATATTAAAACATTATGAGGATGCATTTAGAGATATATTGGGGTTGCCACCAAAGAGAGATATAAATTTCTCCATCAATTTGATGCCTAGAGTTGCCCTAGTGTCCAAGACTCCTTATAGGATGAGTACACTAGAGCTAAAGGAATAACAAATGAATCTTGAATTTTTTTTTAAGAAGGGGTATATACGCCCAAGTGTGTCACCTTAGAGTTCCCCAACGATTTTTTTCAAGAAGAAGGATGGAATCTTGAGGTTGTGCATTGATTTCAAACAACTGAATAAGGTGACCATGAAGAACAAGTGTCCTTTGCCAAGGATATATGATATTTTTTATCAAATGAAAGATGAAAAAATATCCTCCAAGATTGACCTCAAGTCAGGATTAAAGAAGAATATATTAGCAAGACAACATTTAGAACAAGGTATGACCATTATGAGTTTGTATTGGTGCCATTTGGGTTGTTAAATGCACTAGTTGTCTTCAAGTGTTTGATAAATAATATTTTTAGAAATTACTTGGATAAGTTTGGCATTGTCTTCTTGGATGAAATACTCATCTACTCTAAGTATGAAGAAGAGCATGATAAACACTTGAGGATGGTGCTACAAGTATTGAGGGAGGAGCATAAACTATATTCCAAGTTGAGAAAGTTTTCATTTGATCAAAGGAGATTTATTATTGGGCCATATTATTTCATAGGAAGGGATAGTAGTGAACCCTGAGAAGATAGAAGCATGTAGAGGATGGACAACACCAAATAATGTCTCATAGGTAAGATCATTCATGGGAGTTGCAGGTTATTATAGAAGATTTATTGAAGGATTTTCAAGAATTGCACATCCAATCACTTCTTTGCAAAAGAAGGGTGTGAAGTTCGAGTGGACCTCTGGATGTGAAGAAATTTTTCAACACTTGAATAATTTATTGACAAGGGCACCAATCTTGAAGATTGTTGATACAAAAGAATATTCCATTGTGTGCATTGATTCCTACAAGGAAGGGCTTGGAGGAGTCTTTATCCAAAATGGGCATGTTATTTTCTATGAGTCAAGGAAGTTGAAGGAACATGAGAGACACTATGCTACACATGATTTATAGCTGGCAGCCATAATTCATTCCTGAAAGACGTGGAGGCATTATCTTATGGGAAAATTATTTGAGCTAAGGATAGACCATAGTGGTCTGAAATATTTGTTTGGACAACCAACTTTGAATGCCAGACAAATTAGATGGCTGGAATTCCTCAGTGAGTATGAATTTGGTATAAATCATATCAAAGGAAAAGAGAACAAGATGGCCCATGCACTCAGTAGGAGGGTGCCTGAGATGCATGCTACAACCATTAGCATGTACAAATTCTCATGCACTCAATAGGAGGGTGCCTGAGATGCATGCTACAACCATTAGCATGTACAAATTTGATATAACACACAAAATTTTGGAAGCTGCAAAATCATATCATCATTATTTGCAAACAAACGAAGCATTACCACAAGGTAATGTTTGGTAGAAAATTAAAGATTATGAGCAAAGAGAGGATGGAATCCTCATGTACATGAGCATAGTATATGTGCCTAAATATGAGGAGCTGAAAAATATAGTGTCGAGGGAAATGCATAATGTGCCTTATGTTGGGAACCCTGGATACCAGAAAACAATTGCAGTTGTAAAGAGCCAATATTTAGGCTAGGTATGAAAAAAGAGGTGGTTGATTATATATCCAGATGTCTAGAATGTTAGAAGGTAAAGGTTGAGCACATACATCCAACTAAACTGCTACAATCATTTCTCATTCCTGAGTGGAAATGGGAAGTTATGAAAATTGATTTTATCACCAAGTTGTCTAGAACAATGAAGCAACATGATTTGTCATGGTGTTGGTGGATAAGTTAACTAAAGTTGTTATTTTTATTCCAGTGAAGCTAAATCACAAGGCAACTAACATTGCAAAGATTTACATGAGAGAAATTTCCAAGCTACATGGTGTGCCTAAGGCAATTGTTTCTAATAGAGATCCCAAGTTCACATAGAATTTTTGGAAGGGATTATTTAAAGGATTTGGGACAAATATGAATTTTAGCACCACATATCACCCAAAATCAAATGGGAAAACAAATAGGGTCAATAGGTGATTGAGGATATGTTGAGAATGTATGTCATGGATAAACCATCAAAATGGGAAGATTATCTGCATTTAGTGAAATTTGCTTATAATAATGGGCATTAGGCATCTTTGAAGATGATCCCATTTGAAGCATTATATGGCAGAAAGTGCAACACACCAGTGAGATGAGACAACCTAGCAAACATAACAGTAGTTAGGTCAAAATTACTCAGAGAAATGGAAGAGTAAATGGTAAAAATAAAACAAAATTTACAGATTGCTCAAGACAATAAAAAAATTTACGTAAACAAAGACATAACACACATATAATTTAAAGTGGACGAGCAATACTTTACATGTCCCATATTCATTACAATGCCAACTACTTTACATCTGTTCAACTATAAGTACCAACTACTTAACTATTTTTCATTATAAATCTGTTCAACGTGAAGACACTTTATTTCCATAATAAAGAGAGCAGAAATATCTTTGACATTCAAAAAACTGTGATTTTTAAAGAGAGCGGACATATCTTTGACATTCACAAGACTTTATATGTTCATGATATCTTTTGAATTCTTTATAAAAAGAAACATTTCTTCTTACTCATATTCAAACTGATGAAAACAAGCAATTTCAATGGTTACCTACACATATTCAATTGTTACCTATATTGTTGGAAAATATTTGACAACAATTTCATATACATTGTTGGAAAGCATTTAACAACAATTTCATATGCATTTAACAACCTGCACAAAATAGATCTAGCTAAACAATAATACACACATTTACAGAGAGAATTGGAGAAAGAAGAAGAAGGAGAGAAAGAATGGAAGAATTCTCATTAACCATATTCCACACTGAAAGAGTGAATAATTTACAATAGATATAGGATACATGAGTAACTAATGAGCCATAGTGGTGGTCTAGAGTGATCTGGACACACACCAACAGTTACAGGAGTAAACTGCCACCTAGTCTAGTCTCTCAGGCAGTTACGAGAGTGAACTGCCATCTAGTTGAGTTAACTAGTCAACTAGTCTTCAGTTAACTCAGGGAATCAAGGCTAATGCACCAATTTGGTGATGATCCCAAGGCAAGGTCGAATTATCATGGTGATGATCCCAATGTTGCATGGGGACAAAACCAATGCAGCATCTAAACTCAAATCAACTAGTCAAACTGAAGTGTCAACTGAAAGAGAATATTATCCAAGTGGAATATTCTCCCCTAAATAAAGGAGACTGGATAATGACTAATTATGACTAATAAACAAGGAAAAATCTTAGGAAAAATAAATCCTAGGTGTGTGTGAAGTAACTCCGACACCCCCCCTGAACATCACTATGGTGAAAATAAACAATGGGTCACGGCAACAAGGCCATGTTAGGTACCCAAATACAAAAGATACATTGAACTAAACAAGGAAAGAGGGAAAACCTCATGGAAAAAACCCTCACTCAAATTACAATGTATGTAAAAAAATATGAGAAGGAACAAGAAGCAGTTGCTAAGCAACCGTGTCCTTCACTTCAAGAATACCTCGCAACTGTCCAAGATTGTGCTCGTTGATGATGTAGACGTTTGCATGGATCTAATGAAGTAGATGCATCATTTATATTTCAACACATATCCAATTTCTCTTCTTGTAATGAATAAGATCCAAATAAAGTTTGGATGAAATTTTGAAAACCGTGCGGCCGTTTTTGAAAAAAAGTTGAAATTTTGTTGATTTTAAAAAGATCATAACTTCAATTTTCAGACTCTGTTTCAGACTATTTTTTTTTTGAAATTGGATATTTTCCTGAGAGGAATTCAAATATCCAATTTGTTTCTACAAATAATGCTCATACAATATCATAATTGAGTCTAATGTGCGCGGCTCCCTTTTTGTCTCTTGAGATGCATGCATTGTGCATGGAAAAATATCAGCATGTGACTCCTGAGATGCATGCCATATATCTTCCACATGAATTTCAGAAAACAAATCTGAAATGGAGTAGACATCATCTTCAATTAATGGAATACAAATTTTTGTAGATACTTGTGTAGAAGGCTCTTCAAATTGAGATGATTTATCTTCCAATGGCTTTTCTACATTCTCTATCTTGTCAACATTTTGCATGCATTCTTCCTTATTCCCAAATAAAACCTCCAATCTACTCCATAAATCATTTGAAGTGAATTCTTGTGAGTCATCATATATTTGATGGAGAATTTCAAGAGAAATAAAATAGAGGATACATCCTATGGCCATATCTTGTCTATTGAGAAAGTCATTTTTCTCATCGACAGAATCAGGCTCTACTTCCATTGCCATAGTTGTTTGGTACAAGCCTTTGCATATGAGAATAAGTAGAATTTTTGACTTCCATTCCAAATAGTTATGAGGCATGAGAAGTATTTCTGGCGAATAATCCATCTTTTTGTTGTCTTCAATCTTCAATACCTGCAAAAATAATTTGGTATAGATTTTGCTTAATAGTCTGTCGGCTCTGATACCATGTAAATGTGTTGAACCTGCACATAATAGATCTAGCTAAACAATAATACACACATTTGCAGAGAGAATTGGAGAAAGAAGAAGGAGAGAAAGAATGGAAGGATTCTCATTAACCGTATTCCACACTGAAAGAGTGAATAATTTACAATAGATATAGGATACATGAGTAAATAATGAGCCATAGTGGTGGTATAGAGTGATCTAGACACACACCAGTAGTTACGAGAGTAAAATGCCACCTAGTCTAGTCTCTCAGACAGTTACGGGAGTGAACTGCCACCTAGTTGAGTTAACTAGTCAAATAGTCTTCAGTTAATTGACTGAACAGTGAGTAGTGAGGAGTTAACTCAGGGAATCAAGGCTAATGCACCAATTTGGTGATGATCCCAAGGAAAGGTCAAATTAGCATGGTGATGATCCCAATGTTGCATGGTGAAAAAACCAATGCAGCATCTAAAATCAACTCAACTAGTCAAACTGAAGTGTCAACTGAAAGAGAATATTCTCCAAATGGAATATTATCCCCTAAATAAAGGAGACTGGATAATGACTAATTATGACAAATAAACAAGGAAAAACTTTAGGAAAAATAAATCCTAGGTGTGTGTGAAGTAACTCCAACAAAATAATTGTGGTCAGCATTGGGCCACACTGGGTACTATCGTCGATTTATCAGAAATTACGCAAGCATAACTTCCCCATTGGAGAAATTGTTGAAGAAATATGAAGCCTTCAATTGGAAGCCAGAGTGTGATCGATCCTTTGATACCCTCAACAAAAAGTTGAGTACTGCCCCTATTCTCATATATTTTAATTGGAATGTGGAATTTCACATACATATTGATTATTTTGGTATTGCTCTGGGTGAAATCCTTGCGCAACCTGTTGAAGGAAACCTAGATCATCCTATCTACTTTGCTAGCAGGAAGCTTTCTCAGGGAGAGCACTATTGCGTAAGTTTTATATTATTTGCATATGTGTGGGGGGGGCATGTCAAATTTGATGATTGAGTTTGATGATCCCATCACATGTCGCTCTTTGTGGGCATGTGCACCGAGCTCTTTCTTAAGGGTTCTTAGTACCACCTGGAGCCGAGAGGGTTTGGGGCAACACCCCGAAATATTTTTGGGTGGTTTTTGCTATTTTATATTTTTTTCTATTTTAAGCGGTTTTTAAAAATTAATCCTCGATTAAGTGATTAGGTTTTTTCTAGCAGCGGAATACCTAAAATATTATGTATATATTATATTTTAAATGGTTAAATTAATACAATTAAGATTTGAGAGGTGTGACACCAAGGATTTCGAGCACAAATCTCTATGTACTATATGTGTGAGCCATTGATTAATTTCTATTTTTCTTAGAATTTGTATGCATTGTTTTACTTCACAGGTTTAAAACTTGCATGTGGTATCAGAACACAATTTTTTCTTCAGGGGGATTCCTTTGTTGTTGAGGGTATGACTCAGTCTTGATAGATCAAGTTTATCTTGGGTGTGTGATAAACCTAGGCTCAGTGGGAACTTTGTAGTGGTGATTGTTGTGTTTAAAGATAATGGCAAACATTTCTAGAATCGATATTGAGAAGTTCAACAGTAAAAAAATTGAGCTATTGAAGCTCACTATGGAGGACCTTCTTGTAGATAAAGAACAATGGATCGTTGTGGATCCTAGTACATGACCTACTGGTACACATCCTACCGGTACACAAACTACTAGTATGTCGAAAGAAGATTGGGAGAATATGGATAGAAGAGTAAGGAGTATGATTTGACTTTGTCTAGTTGATTTGGTATTATTGAATGTATTAGGAGAATATATAGCCAAGGAACTATGGAAAAATTTGGGGAATTTGTATCAGTAAAAGTCCCTGGTAAACAAGTTTTTTCTTTGAAATAAGTTGTATTGTCTTAGGATGGAATATGGAGATTATGTGATAGAGCATCTAAATGCCTTCAATACTCTTGTAAGTCAACTTGGATCTGTTACTATTATGCTTGCAGAAGAAGATAAGTTTATTACTTTGTTATATTCTTTGTCAGACTCTTCATATAATCTGGTTGTAGCAATTGGTAGTAACACACAATCTGCATTGAAGTATGAGGATGTAATTTCATCCATGTTATCGAAAGATATGAGGTGGAAAAGCATGGATAGTCATAACACAAATGTTTTATTTGTAATAGGTCGCCCGCAATATAGGAATACAAATAGGTCCTTGGGGGGGGAGATCTAAATCTAAAGGTAGATCTAGATCTCCAAGAAAGTCTTTGAGGAAACGTTGGAAATGTGGTAAAGTTAGGAATTATAATAAATATTGTAGGTCTAAGAAAGTTGATAAAGCAAAGGGATCTGATGATGCCTCTTCCATAGAGGAAAAAACCTCCACAAAAGAAGGAGGTGATGTTTACCTCGCATATACATGTACACATGCAGATCACGATGTATGGTTGACTGACTCAAGTGCATCATTTCATATGACCCCTCATAGGGAGTGGTTCAGTGAATATGAAAAGAATGATGGTAGTGATGTCTTCCTAGGATATGAATCAACAGCTAAAATCATGGGACGTGGAAGGGTTAAGTTCTTTCCAAAATACAAAAGAATTATAATTCTCCCTGGAGTTTTGCACATTCCATATCTATCCAGGAGCCTAATATCTGTAAGCAAGTTGGATGATGCAGGTGTGAATACTTTATTGGGAAATGGCACTTGCAATATGGTCAAAGGAGCAATGGTGTTGATGAGGGGAGTTCGACGTGGAACTCTGTACAATTTGTTGGGAAGCACTTATACTACTAGTGAGTGTAATAGTTCTTTTGTCCCTAAGGAGAGAAATAAAGAAGATAATATCCATGTTGTCCCTAGAAATAATACCATGTTATGGCATCAAATACTAGGACATATTGGAGAAAAGGGCCTTCAAACACTACAAGGTAAAGGTATGGTTGAAGATATGTCTAATTACACCCTAAATTTTGATTTATGTGAACATTGCATATATGGTAAACACAATCGAGTAATATTCCCATCTGGTGCTACAAGAGAAAAGGGCATCTTAGAGTTGATACACAATGATGTGTTTGCACCTATTCATGTTCCATCACTTGGTAAATCTGTGTATTACATTTCATTCATAGATGATTTCTCAAGGAACACATGGATTTGTTTTCTTAGGAAGAAATATTAGGTATTTCATAAATTTAAAGAGTTTAAGGATCTGGTAGAAAATTAGATAGAGAAGAAAATAAAGGTGTTGAGGACAAATAATGGTGGAGAATTATGTGGGAATGAATTCGAAGAGTTATGTAAGAAGTGTGGTATATCAATGCAAAAGAATACTCCATACACATCTCAACAAAATGGGGTTGTAGAAAGGATGAGCAGGACGTTGATGGAAAAAACAAGGAGCGTGCTTAGTGGTGTTGATTTAGGATAGGAATTCTAGGTAGAGGTAGTGGGTACTTCATGTTACCTGGTAAATAGATCACCCTTGTTAGCGTCAGTGGAAAAAACTCTGCATGAGGTATGGATTGGTAAGAAATCATCTCTTGAATATCTTATAGTGTTTGGTTGTGATGCTTATGTACATGCTCCAAAGGAAAATAGGAGTAAGATGGATAACAAATCCAAAAAGTGTATATTTATTGGTTATAAATATGCTATGAAAGGTTATAATATTTGGAACCCATAAAGTAAGAAGACTATTTATAGTCGGGATGTTGTTTTTAGAGAGGTTAAAGATGTACCCAAACAAGAATTCCTACCAAGGCAAGAAGAACCTAAGAAAATAGAGTTTGAGTTGGATGATGCAAAATATGAACCAACAGAAGAAGAAGAAGAACCTCATACTCCAATATTGAGGAGATCAATAAGGGAAAGAAGACAACTAGAAAGGTACAATCCACCCAATTTTCATACTAATTTTTCTTTATCTATTATTGATAATGATCCTAGAACTGTCAGGGAAGCAATGAATTCAGATGATAGTAAACTTTGGAAGAAGGCCATGGTTGTATAGATGGATTCATTGGATAAGAATGAGGAATGGGATCTATTTGAGTTTCCAATTGGAAGAAAGGCCATTGGCAGCAAATGTGCATTTAAGAAGAAGTTGAATGTAGAAGGCAAAGTGGAGAAATACAAAGCTTGGTTAGTAGAAAAAGGTTATTCCTAGGTACATGGTATTGACTTTGGTGAAATTTTTTCTCATGTTTCCAAGTTAACTTCTATTGGACTTCTTTTATCTGTTGTTGCTTGTTTTGATTTTAAAATAGAACAGATGGATGTGAAGGCGACATTCCTACATGGGGATCTGGAAGAAGAAATATATATGAAGCAGTCAAAAAGATCTGCAGTGAAGGGAAAGAAAGAGCTAGTATGCAAGATAAAGAAGTCATTATATGATCTAAAGAAATCACCTAAGATGTGGTACCAAAAGTTTGACATATACATCCTTGTACTGGGATTTGTGAGAAGCAGGGTTGATCACTGTGGATATTCCAAGCAGGTTGGTAATCACTTCATTTATGTAGTGTTGTATGTCGATGACATGTTGTTGGTAGGTGTTAGTAACATTTCTCATCCGAGGCGCGAGAGCATTCAGGTCTACAAGTGGCGCGACAAGCGCCCGAGCGCAGCACGGAAAAAATCGCATTTTGGCTTCCAAGTAGGTAAGCGGGCAAAGTTCATATTTTCAATGATCAGGATCCATCCACAGGAGAAGATCAGCGGTTGGTGGAAAATCATGGCTAGCGGAGCTGTGCTGGGGTTAGCGCAATGGATAGCACCCATATTGCATGCAGGGAAGGATCGCAGCCGTCCATCCAGAGGACGCGTGGTGCAAGATCTAGTCGCGTCGACATTTCGACATTCAGGAGTTCGAAGGGTGAAGGTTTTGTGTTGTCCTATATCTCAAAACCTCGAACCCCAAAAGCACCTAAGGTGCCCAAAGTTGGGCCTGCAGTATTACAGAGCAATCTCAGCCATCCATCCATAAGAGACACCTGGCGTGTGAATAGGCTCCTCGTTGTTTCGCCCATCGCGATTTCGAGGAACAAGGTGCAGCATCGTCACATTCCTAATGCGTGAGGTGCCGGGAGTGTCTAGGACCCAGGCCCACAGTGTCGTCGGGAGAGTTCATAACCGTCATATTTAGAGGGACACATGGCGCCAGATTAAGCCGTCTTGGCGTTTCGCTCATCGTGATTTCAAGAAACAGGGATCAGCCCCTTCCTATTTACAAATGCTAAAAGTGCCTTTGAGGGTAAAAACAGGGTCATAGCCCGTGGTCACGAGGGAAAGAAAGGAGCTGCAGAAAAGGGGACAAAGGCGTTGGGTTTCAGTCATAGAGAGGCCTGTCGTGACCTCCAGTTGCCATCGGACCCGACCTCGACCCTGGTCTTCGCTTGGAATAAATGAAAGCAAGGAGGGGTGGTTGAAACCTCTTCTCATGCATTAAGTGTAAGGTATGGAGGGTCTGGCAGGAGGTCTGCTTGAGAGGGTCCTGTATACCCATTTTTCAAAAGAAGCCATGCCAAGTCCTTGACCAGCCAGAGGAGGTATGCACATGCTAACTCGACATTTACTGGCTCAGCTACTCCCCCTGCAAGAGCCACGCGCAGTTAAGATGGCATCTGACAAAGAATACCCATCCGAATTTGGCTGAGGGGACACCAAGCCTTGGATGACCGAGGACACCTCTGTTAGGTTATTTTTCTAAGTATATAGACTCAGTCTTTGTATTTTGTAATCGATCGATGGTTGAGCAAGGCTCCCAATTGTAAAGTTTTGATAAAGCGCTGGTCGCTCTAGTTAATGTATAAGGCATTTGAGACTTCTTACTTTATGGATGTCAGCCTCTTTCCCATTCATTTGTTTAATGTGTTAGAATAGCTTGGAATTGGAGGATCCAGTTGCACTGTAGCTGTTATAGGATGATGTAGGTTGGATCACTGTAACAGTTACATTGATTCTAATCGGTTCCTGTGATTTTCTCAATGCTGAACGACTTGGAATTGGAGGGTCCAGTCAAGTCACTCCTCAGCTCTTCGAAGCTCTAGACCAAGAGGATCTTGGCTCTTGAGTTTTTCATCCCCAAGCTTCTGAAGGCCTGTCGCTCGAGGTAGTCTTGCTCACCCTTCTCACAAGTCTTCCATCTACCACCCTTTAATCCATTTACTGACGGAAGTTGGATCAAGACTTCCCTTGCTGTATACACACCAGGCTCGGTCTCCTGATTTAAAGCTATATCTTCTTGAGTCTTTATTCATTCGATCACCCCATTAAACAAATCATGACAAAAAACTGATGGGCGTTGGGCTCTGCTTCTACAAGCAATCCAGGAGTGACTTTTGATGCTAACATTTCTGGCGCCGTTGTTGGGGACGAAGTTGAAAATTTTCCCTGGGATTGAACGACATTGAGCCTCTGATTTTGAAGGTGAATCAGGTATCAGAGCCTTTGAAGATTGTTACTGTGCACCTGATGACTCCATTGTGACGAMTCCACTGTGGAAAACCTTCTCTGTTAATTGTGTCTTTCAGAGGTGGACACACGCGGTCTCATCCACAGCTACCTCTAGCTACACCTGAAACTGATCCAGAGGTGGTTCTCAGAAAAGGAAAGGCCTCTGAAGAAGAAGCTTCCATCGTCRAACCAGGTAATCTGCCATCTCCTTCTGTAGGAACTCCATTTTCTCCTACTCAGTTTCTTAATAGACCTTTTCCTGAGGTTTATCGTTTCCTGAACTTTGGGAGTGTTCCTGCTGAGTTTTCCCCTCCTAGTCTAGGATTGGAGGGAGAAATCCTTGTCACTCCCCTCTCCTCTGAAGTTGTACCTTGGCGCAGATCCAGGACCACTGAAGATTTCCCCACTCCTATTTCTACTGCTCCCTCTCTTGTTACTATTACCACTCCTACACAAAGAGGAGCATCTACTGACTTGAGCCCGTTAGCCTTCTCCTTAAATCCCCTTCTGTTTCCCATTCCACTTCGAGACTCATTCCCAGTAGCCCCTTCGCAAACTCCTTCTCCTCCAAGTTCTCCTCCACCTGATATTCCTATGGCTGGCGCTAATCTCCCTCTAAATAGAATGGACGCCATAGTCACTGCCAGATATGCTCCCTTAGTCCTACCCCATCCTATGAATCCTCTCCCTACTGGATATTACTTGAAGTATATGCCCAAGTTCACTGGGGAAGGGGACATAATTGCGGAAGAGAACCTGGCTACTTTCTACAGTTATGCAGACAACCTGAACATTGAAAATGAAGATGTCTGGATGAGAGTCTTTGTTCAGAGCCTAGATGGTGAGGTGAGAAAATGGTTTAGAGGACTGGCCCCCGGATCTATTGCTGGGATCGAAGCCCTGGATAGTGTTTTCCTGAGACAGTGGGGAGACAGGAAGGATTTCATGTATTACATGATAGAGTTCGGGTATTTGAAGAAGATGGAAGGAGAGTCTGTCTCTGACTTCTCCAAAAGATTTAATAAGATGTATAATAAGATTCCTGTTGAAATAAAACCCTCAGAAGCCTCAGCCAAGATTTCTTATGCTAGTGCGTTTGGCCCTGATTTCTGCCTTTTATTGAGAGAAAGAAGAGCCACCTCCTTAGCTCAAATGAAAGATGCAGCCATAGAGGTGGAATATAATGTATTAGCAGCTGATAGACTCAGGAACAAGGCTGACACAGACAGAAGAAAGGGAAGATCGGAAACCTCAACTTCTGGCCCATCGGTGTCCCACCCTCAAGTGGATGAACTTACCAAGATGGTAAAGTCTCTGTCTGCAGAGATGGAAAGAATGAAGGTGGAAGGGAGGCAATCATACAAGGGCCTTCAAAACACCGAAAACAAAGGATATTTTAGGAGGCCCAACAATACTAATTCCCCAACTGTGCATAGAGAGAGGGGAAGAGACATAGAAGACCAGAAAATTCAGGCCCCTTTTCAAAATAACTTTGTGGCCGAGGAAGAAGAAGGGGAAACAGGTGAGCTTGATCCTGAAATCCATTGCTTTGGAGACACTCCTCCTTTTCCTCATCTCACTCAATCAGCATATGAGGAGTCTCTCATGGATATTCATCTAAACAAACTGAGCAAGGGGGACAAGGCTAGTGGCAGCCAAGGCAGATATGATCTGCGTTCTAAAAAAAAGATAGTAGCGCCTGATGTTCCTGAGCAATCCACTAGAATAGAGAACCTGCTAATGAAGTAGTAGATAGTCACAGAGGTAAGAAACACCAACCTCTCTCTCCCATAGTCCAGAGTCATGCTCCCGAAATAAGAGAAATCCCAAAGCTTACATCTTCTTTTAATTTCAAGCATGAAATTCAAAAGATCAGAATCCCTGTGCCCCTAACTGAATTGATTAAACATGAAGGGTTCAAGAAACGCTTCTCTGATCTTTTGTAGTCTGAGGTCTCATGCCTTCCCACAGACTCCATCAATTTGCAAGATGAAAAGCCTATAGTTATTCTAGGTCCTATGGTAGAAGACAGGAATGACTTATCCCCTCCCTTCTGCACTTCCTTGAATATACATGACAAGGTACTGCACAACTGCGCTATGGATTCGGGGACTTCTCACAACCTCATGCCCAAGACTGTCATGGAAGAATTAGGGTTAGAAGTCACCCGATCCTATCATGACCTCTATTCCTTTGACTCCGAGAAAGTTCAATGTCTAGGAGTTATCAAAGACCTGGTCGTGACCTTGTTTCAGTTACCCATGAAAAGTGTGGTCATGGATATTGTACTGGCCGATGTCCCCCCCAAGTTCGGTATGCTATTATCAAGATCTTGGATAAAAAAACTAGGGGGAACTTTGCAGATGGACCTCACATATGCTACTATCCCGGTGTTTGGGGGAGAACATAGAAGGATATACAGGGAAGCCTAGTTGGCCTATATAATCAGTGATGAAGCCAATCCTACCAACCATCCTATTTTTTCCTTGGACACTGATTTGGGTTCCAGTCTACTACAACTCACTCATGCTCCTGAGCCTCCTCTTAAACTCAAAAAGTAGCCCACCACTTCCCAGGAATTTCCTCCCTCTATCACCCCCGTCTGGAAAATGTTCTTTGATGGAGCCTGTTCCAGAGAAGGCACTGGAGCTGGGGTGTTTTTTGTATCACCTACTCAAGAAACCATATCTCTGTCATACAAACTAGAATTTGAAGCTACCAACAATGTGGCAGAGTATGAAGCTCTTGTTCTAGGATTAAGAGCCACAAGGGAAATGGGGATTCAAGAAGTGGCAGTGTTCGGTGATGCAGAGTTGGTGGTCCAATAGATCAGAAGCACTTATCAGGCTAAGCATCCTCGACTCAGGAGTTACAGAAATGAGGTATGGGACCTAATTGACAGTTTATTCTCAGCATTTAACATTTCTTTCATCCCAAGAGAGGAGAACACGATGGTAGATTCCTTGGCTACATCAACAAGCAATTTCAAAGTACCCTCGCCGCCCAAATTCAGATACGATATAGAAGTAAAATACAGGCCCTCCATACCTGACAATGTCAAAAATTGGAAGGTATTCAAGGATGATCTCGAGATCAAGAAGTTCTTGGAGACTATCGAAGAATTTTCAGAGATGCATATCGACCAAGACTCTGTCTCTGAGGAAGAGCTTGATGGGGGTAATTTTCTGAATAAGATTGCAGAGCATAACATTGTGCAGCTGCCCAACAATCATATTCCAAGAGGACTGGTTCCTTTGGAAAGGCTTTTTGATAGAAATGATGTGTCATTGAAAAGGGAAATCTCAGAGGATGACACTGGTACTATTCAGTGCAACATTGGCACTGAGAGTGAGCCCAACTTTGTCAAATTGTCAAGAAGTCTGACAAAGGAGCAGAGGTCTGAATACACTGGACTTTTGAGAGAATTTGCTGATGTGTTTTCCTGGACCTACGAAGACCTCAAAACATATGACACTTCTGTCATCGAGCATAAAATCTCATTGAAAGGAGAGGCCAAGACATTTAGGCAGAAGCTGAGACAGATCAATCCTATGCTGCTGCCTATCATGGAAAGGGAAGTAAAGAAGTTGTTGCAAGCTCAGATCATTGTACCACTGAGATATTCAGAGTGGGTGGCCAACTTGGTACCAATAAGGAAAAAGAATGGAGAAATCAGGCTCTGTGTAGACTTCAGAAACCTGAACAGGAGCTCACGAAAGGATAATTACCCCTTACCAAAGATTGAACATATACTGTAGAGGGTAACAGGGGCATCCAGGATGTCCATGATCGATGGTTTCTCTGGATACAATCAAGTCTCTGTTTTGCCTGAGGACAGGGAAAAGACAACATTTACCACTCCATGGGGTACATTCATGCATGCCAAAATTCCTTTTGGATTGATGAATGCAGGGGCAACGTTTCAACGTGCCATGGACATAGCTTTCATTGGGAAAAAGGATAAGTTTGTGGTTGTATATCTGGATGACATCACGGTATTTTCAAAATCTGATAAAGAACAATGTTGTCATCTCAGGAAGGTTTTCCTAAAATGCAGGAATTTTGGCATTTCATTAACCCCAAGAAATCTTTGTTCGCCATGCAGGAGGGAAAGTTACTAGGCCACATAGTATCAGCGGAAGGAGTCAGGATCGATCCTAGCAGAGTTGAGGCAATACAAGCCTTATCAGTCCCGAGGTCCAAGAAGGAGGTCCAATCTTTCTTTGGTAAGATTAATTTTCTAAGGAGGTTTGTGCCTAACTTTGCTGAGGAGGTAAAGATTATAACAACCATGTTAAGGAAAGGAAATGAAGTGAGATGGACTTATGAATCACGAAAGTCTTTTGAGCAAATAAAGAAGGCCCTGTCTGAAGCCCCGGTGCTGATCAGTCTCGATTACTCAAAGGATTTCCTCATTTTCTCCTTCGCTTCACCTGACACGGTAGCCGTTGTTTTATTACAGACAAACAAGGATGGGCTAGAGCATCCTATTGCCTATTTCAGCTGATCATTGAGGGATGCCGAAGTCAGGTATGACACTATGGATAAGCAGGCCTATGCTCTGGTAAAGGCCCTCAAGTCATTTAGAGTCTATGTCCTGCAGTCAAAAATCATCGCTTATGTCCCCTCAACTATTGTTAAAGACATTCTTATTCAGCCTGACATAGACGGGAAAAGGAGTAAGTGGATAGCTAGGATTATGGAATTTGACCTGGAAATAAAGCCTACCAAATTGATCAAATGTCAGGGTTTAGCCAAGCTGTTGGCTGAAGCCAATTGCCAAGCTTTGGGGATAAGTTTCATTGACGAATGCCCAGCAATTCAGCAGGGTCGGTTGTTTGACATGGACCCTCAAAGGGAGCCCCCATTGGCTCAATGTCCTTGGTATAAGGATGTCATATACTTTCTGCAAGAGTTACGGCCTCTAGATGGGCTGCAAAGAAACAAAGCAAGAGATTTGAAGCTCAAGGCAGTTAGGTACTGCCTTATCGATCAAATTTTATACTAGAAAGACCCCCTGGGGGTGCTTTTAAAATGCATGAATTCACAAGAGGCCGATAAGATCATGGCTGAATTTCACAACGGCCTATGTGGAGGGCACCATTTCTGGAAGGCCACAGCCCACAAAATTTTCAGAGCTGGGTACTACTAGCCCACCTTGTTCGTTGATGTCCATAGAGGAGTTAGAGCCTGTATCCAATGCCAAAGATTTGCGGGAAAACAACAGCTCAAGTCCTTGCCGCTAAATCCTATGGTTGTTTCGGGACCTTTCCAGCAGTGGGGCCTAGATTTCATTGGAGAAATTCACCCCGCTTCCAGTGGGCAGCATAGATGGATCCTGACTGCTACAGATTTATTTACCAAGTGGATTGAAGCTATCCCTACCAGGAGTGCTTCCCACAAGGTAATCATTGGGTTCCTGGAGGACCTCATCACAAGGTTCGGCTGCCCAAATAAGATTTTCACTGATAACGTAGCCGCTTTTGGGTCTGAGCCATTAGCCAAGTTCTGTGAGCAGTTCAGGATCAAACTGACTCACTCCACCCCATATTATCCACAGGGCAACGGTTTAGCATAATCCTCCAACAAAATCCTGATAAGGATCATCAAAAGATTGTTGGAAGACAACAAGAAAGCTTGGCATTCAAGATTAAAGTTTTCTCTATGGGCTGATCGAGTGGCCACGAAGAGATCTATCGGCGTCTCTCCTTTCCAATTAGTCTATGGAGCAGAGGCTATTTTCCCTTCTCATTTAGCCATTCCTGTAGAAAAATTCCTCCAGGATCATCAGGAGGAGCTTGATGACATGATCAGAAGGATTCATCAGCTAGTGGAGGTCCAGCAGGCTAGGGAGCAGGCAATGGATAGAATTCAGGACCATCAGCAAAGGATCAAGCAGGTTTTCGATAAGAAGGCCAAGAAGGAAGAATTTCGGATAGGAGACCTGGTGCTGAAATGGGATACTCCTAAGAAAGATAAGGGAAAAAACGGCAAATTCGAGGCCCTGTGGATTGGGCCTTTCAAAATCTCTGAGGTTTTCTCAAATAACACATACAGGTTGCAAGATTTGGAGGGTGAAGAAGTTTTCAGTAGCCCAATAAATGGGCACTTTCTTAAAAAATGTTTTGTCTGAGCCTTCCGTCGCTACTGTGTTTTGTAAATATTGTCCTCTTAAGTTCTTTGTTTTTATTGTTTCGGCTTAGTAAATGACTCCATAGCCCAAAAACAAGGCACTGGAACTGCAAAATGCATCCTTAGAGCATCACAGGGATGACTCTATCCCCCATGGAGCCTAATGTTAGTAACATTTCTCGTCTGAGGCGCGAGAGCGTTCAGGTCTACAAGTGGCGTGAGAAGCACCCGAGCGCAGCACAGAAAAAATCGTGTTTTGTCTTCCAAGTAGGTAAGCAGGAAAAGTTCATATTTTCAATGATCAAGATCCATCCACAGGAGCAGATCAGCAGTTGGCAGAAAATCGTGGCTAGCGGAGATGCGCTAGGGTTAGCGCAATGGATAGCGCCCATATTGTGTGTAGGGAAGGATAGCAGTCGTCCATCCAGAGGACGCGTGGCACAAGATCTAGTCACGTCGGTGTTTCAGCATTCGGGAGTTCGAAGTGTGAAGGTTCCGTGTTGTCCTATATCTCGAAACCCTGAACCCCGAAAGCGCCGAAGGCGCCCAAAATCAGGCCCGCAATATTACAAAGCAATCTCGGCCATCCATCCACAAGAGACACTTGGCGTGTGAATAGGATCCTCATCGTTTCACCCATCGTGATTTCGAGGTGCAAGGTGCAGCATTGTCGCATTCTCGATGCGCGAGGTGCCAGGAATGTCCAGGACCCGGGCCCACAGCGTCGTCGGGACACGTGGTGCCAGATTAAGCCATCTCGGCGTTTCGTTCATCACGATTTCAAGGAACAGGGATCATCCCCTTCCTATTTACGAATGCCAAAAGCGCCTTTGAGGGTAAACACGGGGTCATAGCTCGTGGTCACGGGGGAAAGAAAGGAGCTGCGCAAAAGGGGCCAAAGGCGTCGGGTTTCACTCATAGAGAGGCCTATCGTGACCTCCAGTTGCCATCAGACCCGACCTCGATCCTGGTCTTCGCTTGGAACCTCTTCTCATGTATTAAGTGTAAGGTATGGAGGGTCTGGCAGGCAGTCTGCTTGAGAGGGTCCTGTATACCCATTTTTCAAAAGAAGCCATGTCGAGTCCTCGACCAGCCATAGGAGGTCTGCACACACTAACTCGACATTTATTGGCTTAGCTACTCCCCCTGCAGGAGCCACGCGCAGTTAAGATGGCGTCTGACAAAGAATACCTGTACGAATTTGGCTGAGGGGACACCAAGCCTTGGATGACCGAGGACACCTCTGTTAGGCGATTTTTCTGAGTATATAGACTCAGTCTTTATATTTTGTAATCGATCGATGGTTGAGCAACGCTCCCGATTGTAAAGTTTTGATAAATCTTTGGTTGCTCTGGTTAATGTATAAGGCGTTTGAGACTTCTTACTTTATGGATGTCAGCCTCTTTCCCATTCCTTTGTTTACTGTGTTAGAACAACTTGGAATTGGAGGATCCAGTCGAGCTATAGCTGTTATAGGATGATGTTGGTTGGATCACTGTAAGTTACATTGATTCTAATCGATTCCTGTGATTTTCTTAACGCTGAACGACTTGGAATTGGAGGGTCCAGTCAAGTCACTCCTCAGCTCTTCGAAGCTCTAGACCAAGAGGATCTTGGCTCTTGATTTTTTCATCCCCAAGCTTCCGAAGGCCTGTCGCCTGAGGCAGTCTTGCTCACCCTTCTCACAAGTCTTCCATCTACCACCCTTTAATCCATTTATTGATGGAAGTTGGATCAAGACCTCCCTTTCTGTATACACACCAGGCCTAGTCTCTAGAGTTAAAGCTATATCTTCTTGAGTCTTTATCCATTCGATCACCCCATTAAACAAATCGTGACATAAAATTGATGGGCGTTGGGATCTTCTCCTACAAGCAATCCAAGAGTGGCTTCTGATGCTAACAGTAGGAAATAACATGGATGCTATCAAGGAGGTGAAATCATAATTATCCTCCAAATTTGACATGAAGGAACTCAATGCTACTAACTTCATTCTGGCAATGGAGATTAAAAGAGATCATGCAAACAGGAAACCCTGGTTGAATCAGAGAAGTATGTTGAGACGATATTGCAAAGGTTTAATATGTAGGAAAGTAAATCGATTAAGGTTCCTATTCATGTAGGTGTAAAGTTGTTTGAAGATCAGTGTCCCAAGACACATAAAGAGGAAGAGGACATGTCCCATGTTCCATATGCTAGTGCAGTTGGTAGTTTGATGTATGCAATGGTATGTACTAGACCAGACATTGCACATGCAGTGGGAGTTTTGAGCAGATATATGTAAAACCCAAGGAAGGATCATTGGACAACAATAAATAAGGTTTTCAAGTATTTGTGTGGCACTTCCAGCTATGGAATTTTCTACTAAGGAAGACTAGGACTGGATAGAGTGTTGGACATACATGCATTTGTTGATGCAGACTGGGCTAGAGATCTAGATCGCAGAAGATATACAAGTGGTTATGTGTTTAAACTATTTGGAGGAGAAATCAGTTGGATGAGAAAAAGACAGGAGGTAGTGGCACTCTCAACTACAAAAGTTGAATACATGGAATTCACTCATGCATGCAAGAAAGTAGTATGGTTATAGAGATTGTGTTTAGATATTGGGTTGCTACAGAAAGCAGTAAGGTTAGATTGTGACAGTCAGAATGCAATCTTTCTGGAAAAGAACCCAACATATCATTCAAATACAAAGCATATTGATGTTCAATATCACTTTGTGAGAGACATAGTTGAATACAAGAAGGTGTTTCTGGAGAAGGTAGAAACTTTAAAGAATGTTGTAGATTCATTGACAAAGTCAGTGAGCTCCGAGAATTTCTCTGGGTGTAGAGAAACAATGGGCATTATTGTCATAGATTGTTGACTATGTAATCCTATGACCCCCTATATGAAAATAAAATAACAAGGGGAGAATGTTGGGTAAGTTTTATATTCTTTACATGTGTGTGGGGGGGCATGACAGATTTGACGACTGCATCTAACAACCCCAACACCTATTTCTCTTAGTGGGTGTGTGCATCAAGAGATTTTCTAGGAGGGCCCTAGGGCGGGGGGGGGGAGGAGATTGTTGCCCCTGGTTATGTAGAGCGTTTGGCTTCGGGTGGTATCCCAGAGCCGATAGGGTGTAGGTTAGTGCCCCAAAAACGTTTTTGGGCTTTTTTTTCTATTTTAGCATTTTTGTTATTTTTAACAGTTTTCTAAATTAATACTGGATTAAGGGATTAGGGTTTTGGTAGTTGTCGAATACCTAAAATATTGTGTATATATTGTATTGTGAATGGTGAAATTAATACAATGAAGCTTTGATAGGTGTGGCACTAAGGGAGGTTGGTTTTCTCCCGGTTAAGGGTTTCTAGCATAAATCTATGTGTACTATATGTGTGAGCCATTGATTAATTTTTGTTTTTATTAGAATCTGTATGCATTGCTTTACTTCCCAAGTTTAAAACTTAAAAGTGCAACTACACTACCACTAAAAGGAAAGGTTTGGAAATGGTTTATGCTTTGCAAAAATTTAGACATTATTTGTTAGGAGCCCATTTTAAGTTCTTTACTGATCATTATGCACTGAAATATTTGGATAATAAGCCTGTGTTAGAAGGCATAATCTGTAGATGGTTGTTGTTGTTTTAGGATTTTTCCCTCAAATTCATTGTCAATCCAAGAAAATTAAATGTTGGCCCCGATCATCTATCTCGATTAGAATCGGGTGAGAGTGGTGGAGTTGTAGATGACTAGCTCCCAGATGCAAACATTTTTAAGATTGAGGCTATCCTTGATTACCTTTCAGATATTGTACTGTTTCTCACTACTGGTACTATGCCTAATGCGTATTTTGTAACTCAGAAGTGGCATCTGGTAGGCTACACCTCAAATTATCAGTTGATCACAGGCCAATTGTATAAGATGTGATTAGACAACATACTTCAACGATGTGTACTTGATCATGAGCAGCCTAAAATATTATGGGAATACCACTGCGTAGTTGCGAGAGGACATGTCATAGGGAAAGAAACTTCCCAAAATATACTACAAGAAGGATTATGGTGGCCGACTGTCTTCAACGATGCCAAAGATTATGCCAGGGCTTGTGATGTTTATCAAAGGATTGTTGAACTGATGCACAAATATGAGTTTCCCTTACATCTTGTTCAAGCTCATCAAGCATTTGAAAAATGGGCAGTTGACTTCATAGGAACTGTTAGCACTCTGTAAATTTTGTCTTGCTGATAGAAAAACGACAGAGGTAACTATTTCAACCAGCTTTAAAGCTAGGCACTAGCCTACTCAACTCAGAGAGGGCTCTCTCATGTCACTTGATATTTCTTTGGAAATCATTGGCTAGATTTGGTTTGTTTTGGAGGGAATTATAAAGTTGTTGAATAAGTGGGGGTGACATTTGGGCTATGGAGTCAAAAATGAATAATGCAGTGGCAGGTTATTAGAACTATCTAGAGGAGAAAGGCTAAGTGAGGCAATGAGTCCAAGTTTTCAAATTGAAATTTGCATGGAAAAATAAGAAAAAGGAAAACACATAACTACTTCAGAGCATATTAAAATGGATTCTGAAATAGTTGAGAAGAGAATCACATGAATTTAAATTGCTAATTCTAGAGCATCATCAGACGAATTCCAGACTTTTAACTCTCCAATTTAAAAGAGGAAATTTCAAATGGAATTTTAAAGACACGGGAGACACACACTATGAAAGAAGACAGAACTCATATCACAACCAATTAGAATCTTTTTATAAATAGTTCAAAAATTGATTCTGCGTCATATATTCAGTTTAGCTCCATGATTTTACAAAGTCTACCTGCAATGAGGGCAGGTCCCCTCCTGTCTTTCTTTTTATCCTAGGGATAATATATATAGAAAATTTACATGTGGGATTCAAAACGACTCAACTTCCCCACAGTCTAAAGATAGAGGCCAGTTAAACAAAAGAGTAATGCATCACAATTGTTCTCCTACTTTACAGGGAGAGTTATAAATAGGTTTGACATATCTGAGGCTTTTTCATTGAACAACATATGTCCAAATTTTTTTGAAACGTACTCATTTCAACCTGAGAACTTATTCCAACTTGGAGATTTCTCCTTTCAGGGTGTTCAACCAGACTGGTTGATTTTCTCCAATGCTTTCGACCACCTCAACATTGACTCATGTCTTCTACTGCTTTCTCTGCTTTCCCCTTTATGCTTGTTTGTAGCGTTTCTCCACGTGTCTGTTGATGATTAAATCCCTCATGATAGGATTTAGTTTGACCTCTGATTCTAGTTATGTCGCAGGGTCAGTATGGAATTTGGTTGCTAGTATCTGTGCGATCGACTTCTCTTTCTTACTCATTGATGGATTTTCCATGTTAGTCGAAAATCCTCTTTCACTAGATGTTGTTTGATCGGCCTAGTCCATGTCTCCCAGTTTTGCAGAAAACACGATTTTCGTCTTCCTGGTCTTGTTAATTACTTCATTTCGAATGAAATGTCGATTGCTCAAACGGGATAAATTTATCTATAATTTTGAGGACGATTGTCATTGAGTGTTTAATAATAGACCGTGGCGACAATACTTGTTTGAATTACAGCCTATCACACTCAACTGTCAGCTTCAAAACAATTAGCCTCCAGATTGTCTTTCTGGCGGCGCTTACCTAAAGTAGCACGACGTAAAGTAATTGAGCAACGGTATTTATGTGACCAAATAAATCGTTAACTCTCCCCTTTTCGTACGCAATCTGTGGGAATGACACATATCGAATGATTTTTTGACACGTAACATCGAGGGTTGGAGAAAGTGGTTTTATGTAGACCGCTTTTTTCCCTGATGTGCTTCTGAGGGTTCCACACATCCACGAATGAAACCACAGTATTTTTCCCCAACCCGCCTTCACATAATTAAACTTTGTGCTATTTTTTCGCCTGATATGGATTTTGGTTGTTGATCTGGGCCACCTCAAAATCTATGGTCTACCTGATCTTTCCTTTTGTGCCTCTGCTATACTTGTCCATATGCTGACATATTTGACCCGGTCCTCCAAATCGCGCCATGTCTCTACACTGCTTTAGTCTTCCGCTAAATCTGAAACTTGTATTTCATGTATAATTGTTATGGTGATAACATAGGCTTTTATTGGGGATGCTATCCTCCCTGTGAGGTAGCAAAGAACTATAGACCCAGTTTCTTCTTTATTGGGATGCTTTTAAAACATGTGTGTGTACTTTGTTATGTCTTGGAGACTAAGCATTAATTTTAAAACCGAATTTTGCACACTACTCTCAACTGGATGTTGAACAAAAATACGACATACTACTGGAAATTAAAAAAAGGAATGCTTGACCAAAAATCTTATTCGCACACTCCTACCTACCCTAAATGTTGAAGCAAACTACAAAATCAAGTGAAATCATAATGCCAATGAATCCATGACAACATTTTATCCACTGTTTTCTCTTTTTGCACTTGCTTGTACCGAAGCGTTTTTGATAATTCATCCAAAATTCCATTCATAAATTCAAATCTCAAAAAATCAAGGACACTTGGGCTGCTTACTTCCTCCAATAAGACAGAAAATGGATCTTCTAAAATATGCACAAAACAACTATCCTATTTCACCCCTCCCACCGCACTCTTGTTTTCATGCGATTTAACCTGTTGATTTCCATCAAGAAGCTGACAGGTTTGTCGAGAAGTCTGGAAATAATAGTTTCTTGACACACAAGACAGCGATGGCTGAAGAACATTGTTTGTTATAAAGTGACCCATATTTAATAAAGACATCGATTCTTCACTCCCTTCATTCTTAAGCTTGCAACCCACTATCCTCCATAGATCTTGATTATAAAAAAATTCCATATACCGTGCCATGGAATCATGAAACACATGAAAGAATGTTTCCCTTCTAGGAGCTAAGATAGAAAAACATGCTTCCTTCACAAGTGTTTTCTGCTCTTTCTTCATTTTTTCAATCTTGGGAATATTTTCGGACGGAATGACAATAATAGGTGTGTCTACTCTTTCATACATATTAACAAAAACATTCATATAGTCTCGAACATCTTCAAATACAACAACCAAATCATGTGCATCATCCTTTTAATTATCTCTTTGTATTTATGATTGAGAAATGGTAGGAGTCGTTATGTAGCTTTCCTAAATCTCTATGTCATTTGTTTATTCATTGCTTGGAGTCTCCATAGACGTAGTTTCAGAATCGTCATCCATGTCTAGGTCACTTAGAAATTGGACCACCACGTCATTTTCAGGGGCAGAAAGACAACTTTGAAACACTTTATCTTGCTGGAAATATTGTTGAATATCTATGTTAGTTTCAAGAGAAGGAAAATAACCTTTAACAACAATTTCTTGAGCATCTTCTTCTTCTTTTTTGATTCGGTGGTTAAGCAAAGATTGTAACTCCAAATTGGAATATCCTTCCAAGTGATCAGCTACATGATCATTCAATGCATGTGAATGTTGTTGGTCTTCCTTACTGATAACAATTTTCTTATGTAAAACAGTGCCACTGTGAATGCAGTCAAACTTCCCCGTTTCTTCTATTCTCTCATGATTTTCTTTCAACCATTCAAAGGAAGAAAAACATAAAGGAAGGTAGTTTTCATCTGTAAGTCCATTGCTTTCTTCATATTCAACATTATGCTTGGAGGCTTTCTGATTTGAAAAATTATAAACCGTTTTCTTCAACAAATTTAAAGAAGCAAAACATAATGGCAAGGTTCTTTCACCCGATTCAAAACCTCCTTCATTTTTTTCACTGTTGTCAATTCCTTTGGACTGCCAAACACACTCATTTTTGGATTTATCTTCGACCAATGGTTGTAACTTTGAACTGATAAGATCTTCTACATAACAAGTAACAGGGTCATCAGACATATGAGGATATTGCTGCAATATCTTGTCAATTTGTTCCAGTGAATCAGTGTGATTTGGCATTAACAAACATTCCTTTACTTCGATGATGATCTTAGGGTTTTCTTTCAACAATTTGAATGAAGAAAAGCATAAAGGTAAAGAATTCCCTTCGGTTGATTTAATACTTTCTTCTTTGTAACTGTGATATGTAGGTTGATTGCTCTCATTATACTGTTGAAAAGGAACATTTTCTGATAGAGAACATGTAGTTGGTTTCTCTAGGGAGTCAACATCATAATCACCATCATATTCATCATATATAGGTAAATCAACAACATATGCAATGTCATCTAGCAAGAACAAACTTGGAATATTAACCTATTCTTCAACAAACTAATTTGCAAACTCATCTTCTTGATTGTCTCTGTCAAGGGTTCTCATATTCCAATGGAGTCTCTGAATTACATCCGAAGCTTGAGTGGAGTCGCCAATAATGTTTTGGAAGTTGGATTATGCGTTAAGAGTGGAGTCACCATTGAAGATTTAAATTTATGGATTCTTCTACCAGTGGGATCACCTTCAAACTGAATTTTGACGTGTGGAGTTGTCAAAATAGGAATACAACCAATATGTGCCTAAGTGTCTACTTCTCTCAAACCTTAGAACTCAACCATGTTGTTCTTTCCCGGGGAAATTTTTTTAATTGCGTCCCCGACAACGGCGCTAGAATGTTAGCACTCTGTAAATTTTTTCTGACTAATAGAAAAGTGACAGAGGTAATTGTTTCAACCAGCTTCAGAGTTGGGCACTAGCCTACTCAATTCGGAGAGGGCTCTCTCATGTCACTTGATATTTCTTTGGAAATCATTGGCTAGATTTGGTTTTTTTTGGAGGGTATTATAAATTTGTTGAATAAGTGGGGTTGACATTTGGGATATAGACTCATAAATGAATAATGAAGTGGCAGGTTATTAGAACTATCTAGAGGAGAAAGGCTAAGTGAGACAATGAGTCTGAGTTTTCAAATTGAAATTTGCATGGAAAAAGAAGAAAAGGAAAATACATAACTGCTTCAGAGCATATTAAAATGGATTTTGAAATAGTTGAGAAGAGAATCACATGAATTTAAATTGCTAATTCTAGAGCATCGTCAGATGAATTCCAGACTTTTAACTCTCCAATTTAAAAGAGGAAATTGCAAATGGAATTTTAAAGACACAGGAAACACACACTATGAAAGAAGACAGAACTCATATCACAGCCAATTAGAATCTCTTCATAAATAGTTCAAAAATTGCTTCTGCATCATATATTAAGTTTAGCTCCATGATTTTACAAAGTCTACCTGCAACGAGGGCAGGCCCCCTCCTGTATTTATTTTTATCCTAGGGATAATATATATAGAAAATTTACATGTGGGATTCCAAACGACTCAACTTCCCCACAGTCTAAAGATAGAGGTCGGTTACACAAAAGAGTAACGCATCAGAGTGGTTCTCCTACTTTAGAGGGAGCGTTATAAACAGGTCTGACATATCTGAGGCTTTTTCATTGAATGCCATATGTCCAAAATTTTCTGAAACGTACTCGTTTCAACCTAAGAACTTATTCCAACTTGGAGATTTCTCCTTTCAAGGTGTTCAACCAAACTGGTTGATTTTCCCTAATGCTTTCAACCACCTCAGCGTTGACTCTTATCTTCTATCGCTTTCTCTACTTCCCCCTTTCTTCTTTTTGTATCACTTCTCCATGTGTCCGTTGATGATTAAATCCCTCATGATAGGATTTAGTCTGGCCTCTGATTCTGGTTCTGTCACAGGGTCAGTATGGAATTTGGTTGCTAGTATCTGTGTGATCGAATTCTCTTTCTTACTCATTGATGGATTTTCCATGTTAGTTGAAAATCCTATTTCACTGGATGTTGTTTGATTGGCCTGGTCCATGTCTCCTAGTTTTGCAAAAAACACGATTTTCATCTTCCTAGTCTTGTTAATTACTTCATTCCGAATGAAATTTTGATTGCTCAAATGGGATAAATTTATCTATAATTTTGAGGACGATTTTCATTGAGTGTTTAATAATAGACTGTGATGACAGTACTTGTCTGAATTACAACCTATCACACTTGGCTATCAGATTCAAAATAATTATCCTCCAGATTGTCTTTCTGGGGGCGCTTACTCGACGCAGCACGATGTAAATTACTTGAGAAATGGTATTGATGTGACCGAATAAGTCGTTAACTCTCCCCTTTTCATACGCAATCTATGGGAATGATACATATTGAATGATTTTTCGACACGTGACATCGGGGGTTGGAGAAAGTGGTTTTAGTTAGACTGCTTTTCACCCTGATGTGCTTCTGAGGGCACCACACGTCCATGAATGAAACCATAATAGTTTTCCCCGACCCACCTTCACATAATTAAACTTTGTGTTATTTCGCCTCTCGATATGGGTCTCGTCCATTGATCTGGGCCTCCTCGAAATATACGGTCTTCTTGGTCTTTCATTTCATGCCTCTGTTATACTTGTCCATATGCCACCATATGTGATCCGGTCCTCCAAATCGCGCCATGTCTCTACACTGCTTTAGTCTTCCGCTAAATCTAAAAATCATATTTCATGTATAATTGTTATGGTGATAACAGGATCAATCAATTCATCAGCCAAGCACTCGGAGGTAAGGTATATCATCACTCCTACTGACTATATCACCCATTGGGCTGAAGCATAATCAGACTAAGATTGATCTACGGATACAATGATTGGGTTTATTTTTTAGAACATCATCACTCGATTTGTATGCCCTCAAAGTTTGACCAGTGATATCAAGGTCCACATTTCATCAGCGAGAGTGTATCCATTCTCACTCATGATTTCTTAATTCAACATCACAAAAGTATCCCATATCATCCACAAGCAAATGGTACAATTGAAGCATTTAACAAGATTCTAGATAGAGGGTTAACAAAGGTATGTTGCACAAATAGAGATGATTGGGATGAGAGAGTCCCCACGATATTATGGGCTTATAGGAATACTACAAATAAAATGCATAAGTATACTTTGTTCCAACTGGTTTACGGAAGAGAATCAGTTATCCTTGTCGAGTTCATCAATCCATGCTTATATATTGTGCATGTCACTCACATGACAAATGATGAATCAATTGTGGAATGAGTCGCAGAGTTGTTGACATTAGACGAAGCCTAATTTTTTACTAGTTTTCATCAAATAGTGGAGAAGGATAGTCATAAATATTTTCATGAAAGGCACATTAATACCAAGATGTTTACACAGGGTGATCAAGTTTTTTTATATGACAAGTACGAAAAGAATCCTGGGAAGTCACAAATGCATTGGCTCAGACATTTTATAGTCGTGGAAGTCCATGAGTCTGGAGTTGTTAGAATCATTCAACTCAATGGAATTCTTCATCTAGGATGGGTGAATGGAACATGCCTAAAGCCCTACATTTCTACTCAATAAGTGAAGTTTCACAGCACCACTGTCATAGGGAGTGCACAACATAGGTAGGTTTTCATTTTGTTTTGTTGTTTCCCTTCCTGTCAACAAAATAGTGATGTCATCATCACTCATCCATGAGTCTAGTTATAATTGTCAGTTTGTCCATCCCAGATATCACCTTTGTGGTCTGGGAGGTCTGTGTCAAATATTTTGGTATTTAGTAGTTTCCAAATTCAGAATCCCTCCCACATCACTGTCACCTTGTTCAGTACATTTCATTGGTACCTTTTTGGTTGTTGTCTCGTCATCACCAGTCAGAGTCATTTAAATCCCAACAATTGTTAGTACCTTTCTGGTTAATTTTTGGTGTGGTAATTACTTTTATTTTTTGCTCAATGTCCCACTACAGTGTTCTTGCTTTTTCTCTTTATTGCCCAAATCACCTCTTAGATTTCGTCATTTTTGATGTTCATATCTAATGTTAATGTTGAATTACCACCATGTTGTATATCTTAATGGTTGTTAGTCATGTCACTTCCCTAATGTTTCCTATAAACTCATATTCTCCCAACTGCTCAACATTATCGTGTTTTACTCAAGTTCTTTGCATACCCAGTCCTGGAGGCCTTCGAGCATTCTGTGAGCCCACACCCATGCCTTTGTCCACCAGTTTTATTGCTTACCAATGCAAGTAGCCAGGATGGTTCACACTTTCAGCTAGGGATCCCTTCTTAAATTCATTGTTCCATAGGAATTCATTGATACACGAGCCAAAGTTCTAGGTGATCCTCATGGAAAAGTCAAGCAAACTCGGATGCTCGACATTGACCTCACAAATGCATCACAGTACCATCATATGGCTATCCATACATTTATGGATTACTCGGTTCTACCGACAAGTGAATTGCAGTGGGAGTGGAAATTGTCCTTCCTACCCCTCTGGGACACTACTTTGTTGAACTTGTGTGAGTTACCTGTGTTCGACACTACTGGAGAAGTCACCCGATGCACAAATTTTCTCATCATTCATGTGCACAATGGTGCCTTAAGTTTGGATAAGTCATATCCCATCCATGTGGAAGACATTCACAAGTTGACTGGTTTATCCATGGAAGTGAAAGACATCACCCAAGGCTTCCAGGGCTTAGGTAAGAATGGCTACAAAAAGGGTGAAATTAGCCTCTAAAACAATTATGGAACCAGGTGAGGAGGTCATGGAGAACATATTGAATCCATGAACGATGAGTAGCTATGTTGTGTCTACTATTTAATTGTCAGGAAGGTCATGAAGGACTAACCACGAGGCAAGTTCACACTTGATGTCATAGCAGTGGCTGAGTTTAGAAAAAATGGAGCACCTTTCAATTGGTGTAAGTACCTACTCACGGAAATGTTGTAGGTTTACGCCGATGTGCATGATCGGGCCATGTATTTCATAATGGCTACTTTTTGGTTATGTTTTCTATGTGGAAGTGGTAGTCTCCTTAGTGTTGAAGCCTCTCCCATGCTCCTGACAGTCATATCACCAAGATCTTAAACCCCTAGCATAGTCGCACTGCTACAACTCACTCAAAATACCACAACGTTGCCTTTCTATAGTGGCACAATGAACTCATTTAAGCTACAGAGTGACTGAGGATTCCACAATTAATACTCAATCAACACACCCACAACATCTGGTTCGACATGAACCAATATTTTACTTTTGTGAGGCCTTTAGGTGGGGATCCATCAATATTTCACACTCCTCCTTTGCCTTTTTATCTAGATGAGGCAATTCTAGACAATGAGGTCATTGCATGGCCTGGAGTCACCAAAGAACAAAAGAGATCAAGTGTCTCATATATGATGCCCATGATATCACAATGGTCAGATTTGGTACAGACCAGGGGTGCATGAAAAAGAATGACCACATCAAAGAGAGAGTGGACGACCCTAATGTCAGACGATGAAGAGAAATAAGGAGAAGAGGATACTACCCCAGTCAATTCCACTCCCATTCCCATCCATTTTAGATGATGCCACTATTTATGGAAAGCAACTCCATGAATCCTTTGCCACTACTTTTCCTCTTAAGAAACTACACACTGGCTCTCCATCCAAATCCACCATTGACCCCCACATCACAGATGCCACTATGATTTCTTTCCTTCCACCTCATATTCACACCACCATACATATTCCCTCTTCTATTCCCATCATCACTGTTATCAACGACCGACTATTCAAGACACAGTCCACTCCCATCATCGAGTAGTTCACTAACCAAACTCCTAGCTCGACCATGGATTCCCCATACTCCACTACTTCATCCCCTCACTGCAGTCATATCAAAACTACTAAACCCATGTCTACTTCCCTTTCACGACAGCTACATTAAACACAATCCCCATTTCATCCACCTTCCCCAACAATTCATAGGTCCATGTTCAACTTGACACCCCACCTGAGAATAACCCCAATCCTGAACTAGTTAAGGTACCAGAGATGCAAGAGAAAATGGGTCCAGATCCTCATATTGACATGATGTACACCCTGAGGACACTCACTATGCTCATAGTATGAGCTCAATGAAACAACAGATTGTGCCACTACTGCAGGATCCAAAACAATGTCGTGTCATACTGGAATTGTGCTTGGAGCACACATATGTGGTTGTGATGCTCCCTCATAACGTGCAAGATAGGATTACACACAGCTTCTAAGCCACTTCATCTAGTCTTGAAGGCACTGGAACCCCTAGTGTTTCTAAATGATTTGTTTCCAGTGGCTAGCCGCCGACATCACAATTTCCCATATATGTACCTCTCACCAATGGTGAGTGTGCGACATGGTCTACACTACAACTCATGAATGCAAGCATCCACAAATGAATTTGAGAAGAGACTTCTCACTGCATAATGGATGAATGAAGAGCTTACACAACATATTCAATAGTTGTGCCAAGCCATAATTGTGGCAACTTCATATAGGGATCATGAGCATGGGTTGCGAACACAGGCCGAGTCCAATATTTCGGTCATTTATGACAATTTTCTCCAAGTCTAGCCCACCTTTAGACAGGTTTCTCCGAAGCTCCTTAAGGATATCACTCCATTTGCACCTCCACAATGACTTGAGATCATTGTGAATACCTGGTCAAAACTAGTTGTAAGGATTGATATCCTTCAACAAGAGATGGTTGCAATTAAGTTGAAGGAAAATGAGTAGCCACGTGAGATGATGTAGAAGGTCACACAGACAGTCATGGAGGGAAATCTCATCTAGTCCTCTCTTCATGCTCATACAGATGAATGTCGCCAACTCTTTGGCATGGTCAATGATTGGGTCGTCTTGATGGAACGTCGAAGTAAGACAGTCGAAGAGTTGTGCACATAGCGTAACCAAATGAATGCAAAACCCTAAGACATCACTGACACGGTTGAACAAGAAGCAAAATTTTATAAGATCCAAGTTGTGGATGAAATAATGGATGCTCTGTATGAGTATACTTGGGAAGCCAAGAAATATATCAGAGACTTCCATCGTGCGTTGCAAGTGAATTATGTATGGATGCAACATATTGATTATGTTGCAGACACTGAATGGACTACACTATTGGCTACTAAGCATGAGGAGCCCAATGTGACGAAAACACAGGAGCTTGTTGTTGGAGCCTTGATTTTGGAAAGAAAATAGCAGGATCGTGTGGAGCACTATGATATATTCCACCAACAGGCCCTCCAAATTGTATTGGATTTGGTCCCTTCGTTTGCAAAAGGCCATGGGGAGAAAGCAGAAGGTTTACTTGGGAAACTGTACCAGATTTGGGCCCTCTGTTTTTGGGAAATGAAAATTTTTTGAGGAAAGCACTGCATGAACAGCAGGAGAATGGATAGTATCACAAATCATTTAGAGAGTTAAGAGATAATTGAAAGGTAACAACAACAAAGACAACAAAAAGCACCATGCACTAGCTAGACAAGCAATTAGAAAAGCAGTAAAAGCACTAGATTCCATTGGAAAAAGGATGGAAGAGTAGCAGAACAAGAAGTCCAAGAAGAGACCAGGAGAAAGGTATAACGAGGAAGGTAGTGTGACGAGGTAAAATGTTGATTGGCTAGTTGGTTCGAAGGAAAGCGTTCCAAAGTTGATGAATGAGCGCACAAGAGAGATACTCTAGTTTTGCTATTATTTGAGTTGGGATCAAGTTATTACTATCGTGATATTATTGTAATGGGTTTTGTGGATGTTATTGTGCTTGCACAATAGGGTAGATTTTGTGATGGGTTTTGTGGATGTTACTGTGCTTACGCAGTAGGGTAGATTTTTTGATGGGTTTGTGGATGTTATTATGCTTGCGTAGTAGGGTAGAGTCTATAATTGGTATTTGGGAATATACTCTATTGCATAAGATATTATATGAGAGATGTACTCATCGTATGATATTTTTGAGACGTTGATGATATAAAGGATTGTTTGGGCCCTAAAATTCTGATATATTGTGTATGAATATATGGTTTCTATGTTGTGTAATAACTTTTGTCATGTGTATTTAGTGTTCAGTCACTGTCAATGAATTTATTTGTGTATTGATGTGTGAATCTAAATGTGGTAATGTCAAATATAATGATGCATTATCCTTTATTGAATTCACCACACACGTCTTGGCTGCGCTTTGAGTGATACCTTCTTACCTTGCGGAAGGTTGAATATGTCAACAATCTTAGACTACAATGGTACCCTTTATTGGTAACCTCCAAGAAACCCGGTCTCGATTTTTCACCAACACCATCATCATCCACCAAGGCACTCAGTTGCTAGAGCCCCTGCAATTTTAGAGTAAAAAATAATCCCAAGTCTATCTCCTATCAAGAATTATAGAAGAAGGTATAGGGTCGATGAATTGCAGGGAGAGTTCAATAATATTAAGCCTTATATATTTAATCGTGAGCATAAGAAAGATGAATATGCAGAGGCTTGGATGTTCAGAATGAGGAAATATTTTCAACTGCACAATTATTCTTCACAGGCAGAAGGTAAATTGCAATTTACCAACTAAAGTGGAAAGCATCAATGTGGTAGGACCAACTCATGCAATTCCAACACATTGATGAAAAGATCTTGGGTTTACAAGAAGAAAGGTAAGATGGAGCATAGAAAGAAAGGATATAGGCCACCATTCTTTGAAAATATTTCTCAAGGATAACCATCTCAAAATGAACCCARAATGACAGAATCATTGGGAAAAAGGCCAAGGCAGAAGCCTATAAAATGTTGGGGTTGTAAGGGAGATCACATGTACATGGATTATCCTCACCAAGGAGATAAGAGAACCATGCAAAACATTCAAGAGKATGATATATTTTAATACATGGGCATAATAATGTCAAGGATCTATGCATCCTTGGACAACAAATAGGCTAAATTTCAGTCTCATATGATTGAAGTGGAAGGTAAGATCAATGATCAACCTATAGMTATTTTAATTGATTCATGAGCTAGTCATAGTTATATAGATCCTAAGTTGGTGGAAATATTTCACTTTAAAATAAGAAATCATGGGAATTATTGGCTAGTTCAGTTAGCTATAGGAGCTAAAAGAAGAATCGATGAACTGGTTAAGGATTTTCCAATGGACATGAACAGACTGAGCACAAAGGTAGATTTGAATACCATACCTTTGGGTTCATATGATTTCCTAATTGTGATGGATTGGTTGGATAAGAATCATGTTGTCATATATTGTTATAACAAGACATTCACTTGTTTGGATGAGGAAGAGAACTTGAGAACAGTTCAGGGTATTCCAAGGGCATTATCTATCAAAGAAATTTCTTCCTTGTAGCTGAAAAGAATCTTCGGGAAAGGATGTCAAATTTATGTATCCCATATGGAAGAGAAAACTAAGGATAAAATTCCAAGTATTGAAGATCATCCAATCTTAAAATATTATCAGGATGTATTTAGAGAGATAATGGGGTTGCCACCAAAGAGGGATATATATTTCTCGATCAATTTGATGCCTAGAGCTGCCCCAGTGTCCAAGACTCCTTATAGGATGACTACACCAAAACTAAAGGATTAACAAATGCATCTTGAAGAACTTTTGAAGAAGGGGTATATACACCCAACTGTGTCACTTTGGGGTGCCCCAATGCTTTTTGTGAAGAAGAAAGATGAAACCTTGAAGTTGTGCATTGATTTCAGATAACTAAATAAGGTGACCATGAAAAACAAGTATCCTTTGCCAAGGATAGATGATATTTTTGATTAGCTGAAATATGAAAAAATATTCTCCAAGATTGACCTAGAGTCAGGCTACCATCAGGTCAGGATTAAAGAAGAATATATTAACAAGACAACATTTAGAACAAGCTATGACCATTATGAGTTTGTAGTGGTGCCATTTGGGTTGTTAAATCCACCCGTTGTATTCATGTGTTTGATGAATAGTATTTTTAGAAATTACTTAGATAACCTTGGAATTGTCTTCTTGGATGAAATACTTATCTACTCTAAGTCTGAAAAAGAGCATGCACAACACTTGAGGATGGTGCTACAAGTAATGAGGGAGCATCAACTATATGCCAAGCTAAGCAAGTGCTCATTTTATCAAAGGAAGATTCATTATTTGGGCCATATTATTTCAGAGGAAGGGATAACAGTGAACCCTGAGAAGATAGAAGCATGTTCCAGGTTCATGCACACAAAGGTGCGTTCTGTAGAACCAGTTCCAGCAAAGTAGAAGGAGGAGAATGGAGGAGGTCTAACTTTCTCAGTTTTTGGCCGATTGAGGTGCCGTAAAAGCCCAGATAGGGGTTTTTGGACGTGCTGGATCCATTGGTGCCATTTTCACAGCCATTTGAAGACTTATTCTACAAGTTTTTCACCATTGAAGTTCCAGGAAGCTCCAGGGAGCTTGAAGCCCTATTTGATGGAGGACATGGTTTGGTGAGCCTATGTTTGTTTTCTGTGATTGAATAATCATTTTTGGCTAATTGATATGCTCTGAACACATTGGGACAGGTTTCAGAGGTAGTTGAGGAATTTTACAGGTGTTTTTGCCAAAGAGAAGCTCAGAGAAGCTTATGGCCACATGTAGAAGAGGTCATGCCCAGATGAGCCATGATCCGTTTTCAGAGTTCTATTAGTCGTTTTTGGGATTTTTATGTGTTCTGATCTCAATGGCACAGTTTTTTTTTCCATTGGAGTTGAGCAGAAGCTTGTAAAAGAACTTTTGACTAATTAATCCCAGAGAGCCAAGTCCATTATGGAGGCTCAAGGAGATGTATCCCGGAGGGGGGTGAACTCCTTTATCATGTTGTGATTGTTCTGAGTTTGATGGTTTGTTTGCTGCAAGTTGTGTTGCTATGTATTTATTGCAAGTACATATATAACCATTTAAAAGAACATTTGCTCATACATAAGCATTTAAAGGAAGAAGCATGAACTTAACACATAAGTTTATATTGCATATTTTTAACACATGAAGCAAGGTCCTGTAAAGTTTATTTTAATGAAGTAGGGGTACTTGCATAGCATAACAAGTCAGCCTTCTATTTTCAGATCAGGTGGTATCAGAGCATAAGTTTGTTTTGCTCATGTGTTTGCCATTGATAGATTGAGATTTAGCTATTGGTTTTTGTGCACGTTTTGTGTTGAAGTTTGCAAAGATGGCAGAAGCTTCAAGTAGTGATAGTTCTCATACATTTTCATTATCTTCATTCTTTAACAAAGAAGAGATTCTAACTTTGAGAGATGTGATGAAAAAGATGTGTGAAGACAGCGATGAGCGCATTGTCCTTGAAGAACAGTTGATGGCCATGAAGCA
>JASDQU010738979.1:792-26168 GCA_032191745.1 Picea mariana | reverse complement strand
CATGTGTTTGCCATTGATAGCTTGAGATTTAGCTATTGGTTTTTGTGCAAGTTTTGTGTTGAAGTTTGCAAAGATGGCAGAAGCTTCAAGTAGTGATAGTTCTCATACATTTTCATTATCTTCATTCTTTAACAAAGAAGAGATTCTAACTTTGAGAGATGTGATGAAAAGGATGTGTGAAGACAGCGATGAGCGCATTGTCCTTGAAGAACAGTTGATGGCCATGAAGCAGGAGAAAGACCAGTTTTTGCAAAGGTTGCATGAGATGGAGATTCAACTCCATGAGGCAAAGGAAACCCTTACCAAGTACATGCATGAACATAAGGTATGCAGTGTTAGTTTATCTTCTAATTCCTCTAAAGATGAATGTTTTGGTGGTTTTGAAAGTCACACAAGAGGAATAGGGTCCAAGTTGTTGTTTAAAATGGGCTATGAAGGTAAAGGTTTGGGTAATCATGCACAAGGCATTGTTGAGCCTATTGCCGTTGAAGAAAGACCCAATTTTTGTGGTCTTGGATATGAACAACGGGATGGAGCAAATTCCAAAGTCAAGGAGACAAAGGGAAAAGTCCGAAGCATAAGTTTTGTTTCAAGTTCACATCCTCGGGAAGGCTTTAAAGGTGAAAGTTCGAGAACTTTTGTTGAAAGTTCATTCCCTCCAGCATACAAGGCTTGTGTTTAGGATGAATGCAAATGTGAGAGTTGTGACAGTGATGAGGACAAGAACACTGTTGATGATCTTCAAAGGAGAGCCTGTAACTCTTCAGATTCACCTCCTCATAGAGGCGATAAAGGTGAATGCTCCAGGTATAATTCCGCTTATCGTTCAGTTGCATTTGATTATGTTAAGCTTAATAACTTTATATGTAAAAATGGACGAAAGAATCCTTGTACATATTATGGTTTGTATAACCATCATGTTTCCAAGTGTTGGAAAAGATTGGCCAATTTCAGGTAACTTGATAAGCAAAGGCAGCGTGAAAGGAGGATGCAAAAGATTTGCACTCATTGTCAGAAGCGGGGTCACCTTGTTGACCAATGTTGGACGTTGCATCCAACTATTCGTCCACAGCCTCAGAAGTAGTTGGATAAGAAGATTGGCAAGAATGGAAGTGGAGATTCCATCATTGATGTGAGTCAAGATGATTCACAAGAGGACGATGTTCTGCAGAAGAAGTCACCGTTCAGTTGGTTTGGTAAGAAATGGTTGGATTTCTTAAGGAAGTAACACTTGCATTTTTCTGTTGTAAATGCACTTTTCAGTGTTATGTGTGCATTTATGGGAAGCATGATAAGTTGCAGCCATTTATTTTTTTTGTATTCAACTCTTATGTACCCATATGTTTTGGGGTTGTACTTATGTTTGTACTAGAAGGAGAGTTGAAGAGTCCTATACATGCATTTGTTTTTATGTATTTATAATCAGTGACCCTGGTGATGGTTCATTATGAGTGATTCATGATTGTTACATGATTATGTATCATGTTTGTCGACTTGTCAGTTTGGGAAGGTTGATGTTCAATGAGTCTCGACTGGTGTTGATGATTTTCTGACGACTATGTTGTGCCGATCGTGTTGTTCGACTTGTGTTTAGTCGATGGTGTTTATTGACTTGAAAGTTGATTTTGAAAATGCCATGTACTTTGATAAAGTACGAGATGCGACAGTTTGTTTGAAGAACAAAAGACTTTTGTTGGCATCATTTTTCAATCTTGTATGATTTGTTTTCAAGATTGATGTTTTTCTTGGCTTGTGACAAGATGTCGTAGGAAGGTTTTGCAGCCATTGGAGAGCTGATCTTGTTGACGCCAAAGAGTTCGAAAGAGGGACTTGATTCTCAGTGGGAAGGTTGACAGTCTTCCAGGCACAGAGAGAGCAGTGGGTCAGCAGCAGCCAGAGAGCAGTGGTTGAGGGGCATAGCCAGTTGCAGTGCACGGCATGTCAGAGTATTCAGGTCATTGTCAAAAAGATTTTGATATGACTTGAAAGCAGACAGATAAGCTTTTGTGGGTCCAAAAGCCTTTCAGTGGGAAGGTGTGATCAAAATCTGGACCGGGGGGCAAAATTTTGCTCAATTTTCAAAGTGCTTGGAATGCGATGAAAATGGTGCCATTGCATCCGTCTCGTCTTCCTGATTCCGGCAGTATATTTACTTTCTCAAACGGAGTCCGTATGGAGAAGTTATCGCGATCTGTTCGTCGAGCCAAACAAGCAAAAATTTTGATGCTGACTGTACCTGTCCGTACAGTCCGTATAGGACATGTGGCAAGACCGTACAACATACGTGGCTAGTCCGTACAGGACACGTGGTGGCTCCAGGGCATGACACGTGTCATGCATTTTTGGACTTTTCAGTGTATGGTTTGGCCAATCCTGAGGTGACACGTGTCACCACTGGAAGGGTGACACGTGGCACATGATGATGTCAGCATCCTGCGTGTCGACTGACGTGGCAGGCTGATGCATCATTTGACTGGACCGTACGACAATGATGTGGCACGTGTTTAATGGTTGACTGTTGGCGAATAGCGTGACGACACGTGTCATTTGTGTGGCGAATGGTGTGAGGACACGTGGCCCAATCCGGGGGCACCACATGTCACTCGTTTATTGGTTCATATGGTTGTTTGTTAAAAGTTTATGGAGGCTGCAAGGTTTGACCCCCGGACCTCCCCACCGCAAACGACTTCACAAATCCGCCCTGCCAACGCACCATGTAATGTTCCTTGTTATATGAGTCAACGCGCATGTATTTAAGTTGATGTGTTGTGTTGATTGGAAAGGGGGGCGGGCTGGGGCATAGCCCTGACCCGTGGACACATTGTTTAACATATGACCATATGTTACATATATACGCGCGGGAGTTAATACGACATGATTTGTGTTGTATTACATATAACCGAGTTTCATATACATTGGCCCGTGGTTGTTTATTATGTGATCGGTGGTATAACCCGTGATCCATTGTATAACCATTCAACAATATTGTGCGCGGTTATTATAACCATTGTTTAATGTTTGCGTGGGGTTTTGAAACCAAGACCCGTGGTTTCACATATACCGTGTATTAAAAATGTCGGCGTGGGTTTTGTAACCACATGTGGCCCCGAACCGGAAGTTGCACGGTTATAACGAGTTTAACCACCTTTTAGCCAAGCGCATGGTTTTATGAGCCATATGCCCGAGAGCTAGGCGGTTGGGGGCTGGAGGCGCCCTAACCGTCCTACAGTTTGCACGGTTATTCGGAACCGCTCGGTGCTGGGTTTAAACGTGCATTTTGGAGCGTGTTCCAGGTTCATGCACACAGAGGTGCGTTCTGTAGAACCAGTTCCAACAAAGTAGAAGGAGGAGAATGGAGGAGGTCTAACTTTCTCAGTTTTTGGCCAATTGAGGTGCCGTAAAATCCCAGATAGGGGTTTTTGGACATGTTGGATCCATTGGTGCCATTTTCACAGCCATTTGAAGACTTCTTCTGCAATTTTTTCACCATTGAAGTTCCAGGAAGCTCCAGGGAGCTTGAAGCCCTATTTGATGGAGGACATGGTTTGGTGAGCCTATGTTTGTTTTCTGTGATTGAATAAATATTTTTGGCTAATTGATATGCTCTGAACACATTGGGACAGGTTTCAGAGGCAGTTGAGGACTTTTACAGGTGTTTTTTCCAAAGAGAAGCTCAGAGAAGCTTATGGCCACATGTAGAAGAGGTCATGCCCAGATGAGCCATGATCCGTTTTCAGAGTTCTATTAGTCGTTTTTGGGGTTTTTATGTGTTCTAATCTCAATGGTACCGTTTGTTTTTCCATTGGAGTTGAGCAACAGCTTGTAAAATAACTTTTGACTAATTAATCCCAGAGAGCCAAATCCATTATGGAGGCTCAAGGAGATGTAGCCCGGAGGGGGGTGAACTCCTTTATCATGTTGTGATTGTTCTGAGTTTGATGGTTTTTTTGCTGCAAGTTGTGTTGTTGTGTATTTATTGCAAGTACATATATAACCATTTAAAAGAACATTTGCTCATACATAAGCATTTAAAGGAAGAAGCATGAACTTAACACATAAGTTTATATTGCATATTTTTAACACATGAAGCAAGGTGCTGTAAAGTTTATTTTACTGAAGTAGGGGTACTTGCATAGCATAACAAGTCAGCCTTCTATTTTCAGATCAGAGCATCAACTATATGCCAAGCTAAGCAAGTGCTCATTTTATCAAAGGAAGATTCATTATTTGGGCCATATTATTTCAGAGGAAGGGATAACAATGAACCCTGAGAAGATAGAAGCATGCAGAGGATGGCCAACACCAAATAATGTCTCATAGGTGAGATCATTCATTTGACTTGCATGTTATTATAGAAGAATTATTGAAGGCTTTTCAAGAATTGCACATCCAATCACTTCTTTTCAAAAGAAGGGTGTGAAGTTTGAGTGGAACTCTAGATGTGAAGAAATTTTTCAACACTTGAAGAATTTATTGACAAGTGCACCAATATTGAATATTGTTGATCCAAATGAATATTTCATTGTGTGAATTGATTCCTACAAGGAAGGGCTTGGGCTTGGAGGAGTCCTTACCCAAAATGGGCATGTTATTTTCTATGAGTCAAGGAAGTTGAAGGAACATGAGAAAAACTATGCCACACATGATTTAGAGTTGGAAGATATAATTCATGCCTTAAAAATGTGGAGGAAATATCTTATGGGAAAAATATTTGAGTTAAGGATAGACCATAGTGGTTTGAAATATTTGTTTGGACAACCAATTTTGAATGCCAGACAAATTAGATGGTTGGAATTTCTTAGTGAGTATGACTTTGGTATAAATAATATCAAAGGAAAAGAGAACAAGGTGGTCGATCCACTCAGTAGGAGGGTGCATGATATGCATGCTACATCCTTTAGAATGTAAAAATCTAATTTAATAGACAAAATTTTGGAAGCTGCAAAATCATATCATCATTATTTGCAAACAAAAGAAACATTACCGCAAGGTAATGTTTGGTAGAAAATCAAAGATTATGAGCTAAGAGAGAATGGAATCCTTATGTACATGGGCATAGTATATGTGCCTAAATATTAGGAGCTGAAAAATATAGTGCTGAGGGAAATGCATAATGTGCCTTATTGTGGGCACCCTGGATACCAGGAAACAATTGCAGTTGTAAAGAGCCAATAATTTTGGCTAGGTATGAAAAAAGAGGTGGTTTATTATATAGTCAGATGTCTAGAATGTTAGAAGGTAAAGGTTGAGCACAAACGTCCAACTAAACCGCTACAACATTTCTCAATCCTGAGTGGAAATGGGAAGTTGTGACAATTGAATTTGTCACCAAGCTACCCAGAAAAATGAAGCAACATGATTTTGTCATGGTGGTGGTGGATAAGATAACTAAAGATTCTCTTTTTATTCCATTGAAGCTAACTCACAAGGAAGCTAACATTGCAGAGATTTACATGCAAGAAATTTCCAAGCTACATGGTGTTCCTAAGGAAATTGTTTCTAACATAGATCCCAAGTTCACATAGAACTTTTGGAAGGGATTATTTGAAGGATTTGGGACAAATTTGAATTTTAGCACAACATATCACCCAGAATCAGATGGGAAAATAGAGAGGGTCAATAGGTGATTGAGGATATGTTGAGAATGTATGTGATGGATAAACCATCAAAGTGGGAAGATTATTTGCATTTAGTGGAATTTGCTTATAATAACGGGTATTAGCAATCTTTGAAGATGATCCCATTTGAAGCATTATATGGTAGAAACTGAAACACACCAATGAGATGTGACAACCTAGTAGACATAGCAGTGGTTGGGTTAGAATGGCTCAGAGAAATGGAAGACTAGATTGTGAAAATAAAGCAGAATTTAAAGGGTACTCAAGACAAGAAGAACAGTTGTGTAGAAAAAGGAATAACACATAAAATTTAAAGTGGGTGAGCATGTCTTCTTGAAAGTGAAGGCTGAGAAGAGTTGGCTTAAATTGGGAAGCTTCCCAAAACTGGCAACAAGATATTGTGGACCATTCGAAATCTTGGAGAGGATTGGTCCTATTGCATACATGCTTGCACTACCTACAATCATGCGCATTCATAATGTATTTCATATGTCTTTTCTTAAAAAGTATGTGCCTGATGCTAATCATGTAATTGATTGGAATGTGATTTAGGTGGAATGTGAGGGCGAATTCCAGGTTTAACTAGTGTGCATATTGGACATGAAGGTCAAGGTGCTCCAAAATCAATCCATCGAGCTAGTAAAAGTATAGTGGACCTGTTACTATCATGAGGATGCCATGTAGGGGGAGTACCCACATCTTTTTGGAGATTTTTGAAGAATTTTGATTGTACATGTGTATATAATGCATTGGGGACAATGATCAAATAAAGGGGGGGAATGTAATACCCCCAGGATGAACCCCCAATTTGTAAATGTTCATATGTTTTATAGGCTGGTGAGCCAAGATATTTTGGGTCAAAGTGTCTTGGTATATATGTTTTGGGCCAGAGTGCCTATGTGGTTATTAGGCCATAAATCCTATATATTGAAAGGCCTATGAGACAACATTGTAAAATGCAATCACTTGGATATATTAATAAAATACATCATTGTTGTAGACCAAGTAAGACAAAAGAGTATGGGGGGCTAGGACTCCATGAGAGGGAAAGGGGGCTAAGGGCCTAAGAAAAGGGGATAATTCAAGGGGACTTAAGCTAAGGAATAAAATAATATTATTCCTAAGTCCTAACTAACATGATATTTTTCATCCTAAGTTCCTAACTAAGGGAAACAAATCTCCAAGTGGATTCAAAGGTAGTTCCTAGAATGACAAGAGTCAAGATAGGAACATGCATACATAATGTTGGAATTTAGTGTAATTCTCATTCTTTCCATTATATTCTTCCATTCCCTCATCCATACCTTGGACTAGAGAGCACAAAATGGAGGGATATTGTTACCCTATAAATCCTTGGAAGATTGGGTTGAAAAAGCAGGTTGTTAGGCTTGTGGAGCAATTCTCTTTGGGTTAGAGAATTGTTGGAAATACATTTCCCTGTGTGTTGGCCTAGTGGGTGTTGTAACTCTTTGAGTAGCCTTGTGTTCCAAGTTCCATAGAGCTCTGAGACTTCCTGGATGACCTATTGTTGAAGCCTTGGAAGGGAAGTGAGATAGTCAAAGGCCTATGGAGCAGTGAAGGGGTACACTTCCTTGGGTGGGATAGGCTATGGGGAATGAGAGGATGTGAGATGGAACTGCTGCTAGAGTTGGCGTTGTTGGTCTCGTCTTGTTTTGTTGAGTGTTTTATGACCTTCGTGGGACTGGTGAGAGTACCTTTACCCTGGTGGAGTCATAGATCTAACTCGGGGGTGACCTATTATTGAGAGTGAATGAACAAAACAATCTATGGTTGGGAGGAACATATGAGTTCTACATGCAGTTGGTGATTTACAAGAAAATATAAGTTTTTTTTTATGTGTATTTCCATGTTGATTATTGTGTGTAATATGTTTAATCATGTTTGTTGTAATTGTACACAATTATTCATGGAATGTATGTTGTAATTAGACTGCATAATTGTGTTCATATGCATGGCATGTTCATTAATAAATGGTATCAAAGAAACTAATGGGCTGAATTGGAGAAAATTCAAAAATTCAGCCAGTAACAGAAGTCAAGTTTTTAGTGACAGTGTCCATATGGGGTCCTAGGTACATTACAACTCGTGTATTTGTGTTTTCACCTAATTTTCGGGTAAACTCATGAAGGTGGGTAACACTTTTGTGAGAATTGGGTCTCTAAAATTCTTAGCGGCATTTTTTCAGCCGAAAAAATGTTGTTAGAAATTTTTTCCGCTGAAAATTTGCACGTCAAATTGAATGGCGTAGACGACACCCTTGAAAATCGTGTACAATATTTTTCGGATGGATTTTTTTCCTGTGGTAAGCATATTTCGGCCGAAACGTTTATTTTTAACGGATTCTGTTAAAAACTATGTTTCGGCCGAAAGATTATTGAATCAAGGTAGTAACAAACTATTAATTAGTTATCATCCAAGATAATTATTTTTGTAAGTATGATTTGGTCGCTAAATAATTTGATAAATTATAATTTATATGATTTGAAAAAATAAACATTGATCCCTTCATTTTCTCTACTCTCCATCATATGTCAAAACCTCTATTATACATCTTCTTGTACTACACTTACAACCTATTATACACTTACAGCTTATATTCATCTCCTCCACCTACACATACCCTCTCCTCTACACATCCATGCATTGTTATTTTTGTTTGACTCAAGATAATGAAATTATCTTTTATTTTATTATTATACATCTAATCATAAAAATTAATTATAAATAAAAAAAAATACACATTTATATTATAATGAAAAATCTAAATATCCCAATTATATACAATATCAAAACCTACTACACAAAATATGTCCTTAATTTCCCAACTATATAAGAAATAAGAAAGATGTGTACATTGTCCCCATCTCAAATCAAAATGAAGAATATCACACTACTATTTACCGTGAAGAAAACTTAGTGGCTGACTCACTCTCGAAAAAAGCTTTGCTCCTTCCCCCGTGTCAAATTTTCTTTTCATATTGGGAGGATGGTCATGAAGGCATTCATCATAAGATAATGCTTTGATTTGATCCTTTTCGGCAATTCTAGATTTGACAAATTGTCGTATTGATAGGGACATAGATGTTTCGGATTCATGTATTTGAGGATTGGGCATGATCAACTGGTGTATTAGCAAGCCACCATATAAACTTTTATATCCTTTTGAATATAAAGAACACTTTTTTCTCGTGGAAAAAAAACTACTTTACATGTCCCATGTCCATTACAATGCCATCTACTTTACATCACACTACCAACTACTTTACTATTTTATTATTGAAAAAAAAAACCAACTTTACTATTTTTCATTATAAATCTGTACATCACACTACCAACTACTTTACTATTTTATTATTGAAAAAAAACCTACTTTACTATTTTTCATTATAAATCTGTTCAACGTGAAGACACTTTATTTCCATAATACCTCTTGACTTTAGAGAGCGGGAACATATAACACTTTTTCATTATAAATATCTTTGACATTCACGACACTTTTTAAAAAAAAAAAAAAAACATTGTGTCGTACTCATATTCAAACTACTAGAAAACAGAAAAAATTCAATTGTTACGTACATTGTTTGAAAGCATTTGACAACAATTTCATGTATAGATAACAATTTAAAAAAATAAATATGAGTAAAGTTTTATTATGATATCTGTAATGTTTTAAAAGGTTTTATCCAATTTTAAATGGTAATGGATTTTTTTTTGACAACTTTGTAACCGACCATTCATCTTGCTTGCACATCCCTATGCATACTTTTTATAAAGTGAGATTTTGTTAATTTGGTTAAATTTGGTTAATTTTTAAAATTTTATGAAGATTTAGGTTAAATTTTTCTTTATTTCATTAAACTTAAAAAAATCGTAGCTTAATAATTTCATATAGTTTTATACTTTTTGTAAAAAAAAATAAATCATTTTCTGAATATATAACGACTTTTCTTAACATTTTCACCAAATCTTTGATAGAGCATCTTAAAAATCAGAGAATATTCATGACATCTACATTTTTAATTAGTTATTGGTACTCTTGGGAATACCATGAACTTATATTTGAAATCATGTAAGTATTTGTATGAGACAAAGTTTTTTCATAGTTGACTTTTTTGGTTCACTTTTTATGACAAGTAGATGGTATACCATGTTGTATATAATGTATTTGTACAGTAGATTTTTAGCAAATTGAAGAAAATGTTCCATGTATTTCTAAAAATATTTTCCAATAACATCATTTTTTTGTTATAAATTCTTTTTCATTGAAAATTTGTTTTTTTCTCAAAATTTTCTAGTATAGGATTTATTATCATTATTAATTATCGCCTAATTTTCAAGGTAGTAACAAAATATTAATTAGTTATCGTCTAAGATAAATGGTAATTATTTTTCTTCTTTTTCTCTTTTTTATAGCCCGGTGGGTTAGCTCAAGTGGATGAGTGTCGTTGTTTGCTTGCATGAGGTTTTGGCATCATATCCCTGACCAAGAACCTGTTTAGGGCCTCACTTGATGTTCCCACCAGGTTAGGCCTATAATCAAGCCGAACGATTAACCGCGTTTACCATCCACAAAATGTGGAGAGTGGAAGTTTCTCATGCTATATTCCCAGGAAAAAAATGATATTTCTTTTTATAAATATGATTTGATTGTTAAATAATATAATAAATTATAACTTATATAATTTGAAAAAATAAACATTGATCCCTTCATTTACTCTACTATGTTTCATGTGTCGAAACCTCTATTGTGCATCTTCATGTACTACACTTACAACTAATTCTATGCTTAAACCTTTATTATATGTGTTACCCTCTCCTTTACACACATTCATACATTGTTATCTTCATTCGAACTTGATTGATAAAATTATAAATCATCTTATTATTATATATCCAATCATAAAAATTAATTAAAAGTAAAAAAAAATACACATTTATATTATAATAGAAAAACTAAATATCCCAACTATATACAATATACAAAACCTACAATACAAAATATATCCTCAATCTCCCAACTATATAAGAAATATGTATATAATGTCCAATCTCAATTATATCATACTCGAATCACAATGAAACATATCATGTACTACCAACTACTTTACATGTCCCATCTCATATACATGTACTTTACACTACCATGTACTTTACAATACCAACTACTTTACATCTCTTCAACCATTGGAGTACCAACTACTTTACTATTTTCTCTACCCTTCTTTATATATATCCAAAATATATTCCCATCTATACTCCCTATCTCAATTATATCATACTAAAATCATAATGAAGAATATCACACTACCAACTACTTTACATAAAGATTTTTACAAGGCTTCATCAGTTACATCATTAGCAGCACAGATAGAAATAGCAGGTCTTTTCCCGAAGTTGGTCACTCCTGAGGAAGCTTTGTCTTTAGAATCCCCCTGCACAAAGGAGGAATTGCTAGTAGTTTTAAATAGCTTTAAAAAGGAGAAAAGTCCTGGTCCCGACGGTTGGTCGGTCGAACTTTTCATACATTTTTTCGATCTTATGGGACAAGACCTCCTGGATGTGGTTGAAGATACGAGAAGCAGAGGGAAAGTAAATTCCCAGCTAAACAATACTTTTATTGTACTGATTCCAAAATCAAATCTGCCCAGACATTTTAATGATTACCGTCCTATTTCTCTTTGTAATCCCAGTTACAAAATTATCACAAAACTTATTGCCAGAAGACTTCGTCCCTTTCTCTCCAAGGTTCTTTTGGAAGAACAGCTTGGCTTCCTAAAAGGAAGACAGATTCTTGATTCCATTAGTGTGGCTCAAGAATGCATTCACTCGATAAAGACAAAAAATCAAAAGGCCATTCTTCTTAAGTTGGACCTTAAAAAGGCTTTCGATTGCATAAACTGGAACTTTCTGCATCTTGCACTCATACAGAGCGGTGTGGGCATCACTACAACGAGCTGGATTATGGGTTGTATCTCCTCAGCCACCATGGTTGTCCTGATCAATGGTGAAGCTTCAAAGACTTTTCACTGTGAGAGAGGGCTCCGTCAAGGATGCCCTCTCTCACCTTTTCTCTTCATTTTCATCTTGGAAGGCCTCAGCATTTTACTTAAGAACAAACAAGCAGAGGGGCTTTTGAAAGGGATAAAAATCACGGGACTAACACATATTCTGCATATCCTTTTCGTTGACGACGTATTGATCTTGTCAAATGCAAATCTTGCTGAATGGACCACCATTCATTCTATTCTAACTGATTTTTGTGATGTTATAAAATTAGATATCAATGTTCAAAAATCGGTTTTCCTTGCATCAAATGTCCAAGACCCATTGCTTACAGATTTAAAAGAGTTGTGTGGAATATCATCTCTAGAGTTATCAAAGGGCTTTTCCTATTTGGGATACTTCTTAAAATCCTCCTGCTATACAAAACATGACTGGGCCTGGCTAATTAACAAATTTGAAGGAAAAATTCTAAACTGGCATAATAGATTTCTCTCCATGGGAGGAAGATTCGTCCTAATAAAGGCTGTACTGGAAAGTATCTCGATTTATTGGATGGCATCAACACATATCCCGGCATCTATTTTGATTTCTCTTCGTCAACTCATCTTCTCCTTCCTTTGGTCGGGCAGCAAAAAGAATAATGGCTTTCATCTCAGCAAATGAGAGGTGTTATCAAAACCAAAGCCGTTGGGAGGTTGGGGCCTAAAAAATCTACCCCTTTTTTATAAAGCGCTCACGACAAATACTCTGTGGAGAATTCTAACAAAACCGGGCCTATGGAATAGAGTTATCTCAGCAAAGTATCTCCGTCAACTCCCGATTCATCTATGGATCAGATTTGCCTYAGGCAGCCCCACAAAAGGTTCTCGAATCTGGAAACATCTCCTATCCTCCCTTCTGGTTCTTTTACAATGGATCTCGTGGAATCCGGGTAATGGCTGCCTAATTGAAGTCGGCAGAGACAGCTTCCTGGGATTGGGGAGTAAAGTCTTACTCTCACCCCCTCTTCTAGCGCACCTACATGCTAAAAATATCATCTATTTGAATCAATGCTGCTATCAGACTTCAGAAGGTCCGTTTGGTGACTCTTGGCTCAGTGGATCAGATCTTCAACTTGAGCCCGAGCTTCTATCTGAATGGGATGGCTTCATCATGACTATCAAAGAATCGAGCCTGAGATTACAAAAGAAACCAGATTCTATTAGCTAGACGGGAGGAGATGGGTCGGGCCAGCTCAAGGTAAAAAATGTATATCTTGCTTTGACATCAGGTTGCTGGAAACCTATTAAAGACAATTGGAGACAAAGAATTTGGAAAGATGACTACCCCATGAAACTTAAACTATCTGCGTGGATCCTGACTGAAAACAAATTACTAATGTGGGATAAGCTACAAGCTCGTGGCTGGGAGGGCCCGAGCCGTTGTACACTCTGCAAGACGGCCAATGAATCTACGTTGCACGTGTTCTTTCACTGTCCCTTCATTCGAGCGATCTGGTCAGTCCTCCAATCCGCGTTGAAGATCATCTTTCCTTGGTCGGGCTCCAGCATTCAAGACTGTATGCACTTTTGGTTCAAGGAAAACAACACTCATAAATTGATCCTTATCCATCTCTACTGGCGTGTTTGGAAAGCTAGAAATGAAGAAATTTTTCAAGAGAGGACTCCTTCTTCTATTAGTATCACAAACCATTTTCTTGCGGAAGCATCAAGCTACAGACCGGTTGTAAAGGCTTTGCCCACCAGTTGACATACCTTTATTATCCCTACTGATAGAACAGTGGCCTGGTTTGACGGAGCCTCTCAACAAGGAGGTGCACTTTGCGGAGCTGGGGGGAAAATTGTCTTAAACTCTCACTCCTGTATTGGCTGGACCTTGAACTGCGGACACGGATCAAATACAAAGACAGAGCTTTTAGGTGCTTGGGCTTCACTAGTCTTGGCAAGTAGATACACCGAAGACATGATACTTCTTGGAGACTCTAAACTTATCATTGACTGGTTAAATGGTCTTGCTGATTTCCAGCAGTTCTTGGATGCTGGAAAGAGAGAACCAAAGAAGCATCTTTGTCGTTTAGAAATCTCTCTTTCCAACACATCTTTCGAGAAGAAAACAGCGAGGTGGATACCTTATCAAAAAACGCTTTGCATCTTCCTTCGGGCCATATCTGCTTTGCTTTTTGGGAGGATGGCAATGAAGGACCTACAAACAAGATTAAGATCTGACTTGTCATTTTCACCTTGGGTCTGAAATTCATTGATTGGAAGCGATTATAGTCATGATTCTGAGTTGTTAGTCTTGATCGGAAGCGATTTTAGATAAGAATCTGAGTTGCAAGTATTGACAGTCTTGAAAAGTTTTCAGACGTTTTTGCATTTCTTCCAAAGAGAGCAGCCTGCTGTATGATCGGTCTATATAAAATTTTATATCCTTTTAAATATAAAAAGTATTTTTTCTCGTGGAAAAAAAACTACTTTACATGTCCTATCTCCATTACAATGCTAACTACTTTACTATTTTTCATTATAAATCTCTTCAACGTGAAGACATTATTTCCACAATACACTTTTTCATCATCATAAATATCTTTGACATTGACAACATTTTATTGTCCATGATATATTTTGACTTCTTTATAAAAAGCAACATTGCCTCCTATTCATATTCAAATTGTTATCGACAAGAAAGCAATTTCAATTGTTATCTACATTGTTGGAAAGTATTTGACAACAATTTCATATATATATATATATATATATATATATAAAGTTTTATTATAATTTAAAAGTTGTACATATCAAATAAAATTAATATAAATTAAATATAAATAAAGTTTTATTATAATTTAAAAGTTGTACATGATAAAATAATGTTTTTAAAAGTTTTATCCAAGTTTCAATTAACTCAGAATATCAAAAATTTAATTAGAATTTGAGAATGATAGAAACTCTTAACTTTTTGCATTACCAAAATCCAACCACTAAAAAAAAGTTTAATGAATTCTTTAAGAATGAATATAAAACGTTAAATTTGTTCTATCTTTTAATCAAATAAATGTAATTGGCAATTATTTTTAACATCTTCCTATAATAAATATTAATTTATTATAAAATTTAAATATAAATTTTTAAAATTAATTTTATTTTTAAAAATAAATTTATTTATAACTTAACTTTTTGTTTTCAATTTTAATTCGAATATAAATTTTAATTATAAATATATAATTTTGTAATAAATTTAAATTATTAAGTATACAAAAATTTATATAACTAAAACAATTATATTTATGAAGAAATGTATTATATTTATGATATTTTTGTTTTAGGTTAAGCTTATCTTTCTTATCCATTATGAAATTGTTTGAATATTAAAATATACTCTTTTAATATTTCACATTATATATTGATTACATCGAGAGAAGTAAGGTGCATTTTACCTCCCAATATTAAAAAGATTATAACATCCATCTTAATGTGACATCTATGCATGAAGTGTGTGTGTGTAGATATAAATATAGATATAGATATAGCTAGATTAGAGCTAAAGGTGTGTCAAGGTCCTTTGGGAGGAGCTTGATCCCCAATGGCAATGTGAGGATATTTGGGTAGGCACAAAAGGAGAGAAGATAGAGACCAACTAGTGAAGTGGCTCACGATTCGATAAAATGCAATACAAAAAAATGGATGGAGACTTCAGAAACCCTAGATCACTTAGAGGTAGGGGGACAACTAGTATACTACAACATTGAACCAACTAAGAATCAAAGTGTCTTTTTAGTACACTAGCTCACATTTTCTTATTGAAGGGGATGCACGACTAATATTGAGGCTAGCCAAATAACACCTCTTTAGAAGGCCACAAGGGACTTAATGTCACTTCATATGTGACCTTAGCATTAGATGGCAAAGTGGCTAAAATGGATTTTTTGGAGTCACATTTGCAAGTCAGCAAGCCATCTATGAAAGTAACTATGAAAGGTTTGATACATAAGGCTCCTGATGTGGATTTGGTAGTCGAGGGAGGACCATAACATATCAAATTGAATGCATCTCTTTTCCTAGACATGTTTATAGATATTTAGACTATTGTTTGTCTCAATGAAGGTGGCTTGCACATCCTAATTCCATATTTTGTCACTAGTTCACAATCCAAAGTTTTTAAGCCAGATTCATTTCTAATAGGAGGTGATGGTTTTGTGGGTAGAAATAATGACCTTTCTAACTTAGCTGTCTAAGGGATGTAGTCAAAATTTGAAGAGTTCTAATAAAGGAGGAAGTTGTAACTCTATGAGGAAAGTTCACAAAAAAATGGTCAAAAGAAAGTAAAGCAGGGTTAAAATGAACATGGGTGATGATATGTGTGTCAAATAGATCTTGTATTTTGTTGTTAAAACTATCATCGGTAGATATTTTGGTATCCATATATATATAAAGGTTCATTATTTGACTAGATAAAAAAAAATTGGGATCCCATTATAGGTTATGGACTTCCATTTAACCTCATGACTCAAGGCTAGCTAGGTTTCATATTCCACTTGGATGAAGATGTTGTCGATATTTTGAATGGAAGGTGGTTTTGGGGTTCATCTTCCCTAAATATTTAGTTTTAGTATCCATACTTTTATCTGAGGTAGGAGGTTTCTTGAACAATTTCAATATGGTAAGCGTTACAGGTTTTCCCCTTGAATTTTGTTATGATCAGTTTTTTGTGGATCTAGGTAATTATTTGGGAAAGACAATGTATGTCAACCCTTCCTACAAAACTAGTGCTCAAAATATTAGTTGCTAAAATACTAGTGAACATTGACCTTAAATAAGGATTAGCTAAGACCATTGACATTGAGCTAGGAGATATGGTTTTCACATAGACACTAGATTATTGTAATGTCCACTTCCAATGTGCAAGGTGCCATATACATGGACATGTAGTTTCAAATTATTCACTTAGAAGGATTGGAAAAAGAAAGATCTTGTCACATATCAAGAGAGTGATAGAGGGAAAATTTTGTCTCAAACTTGTCTATAAGACCCATCACAATTGGATTCTACAGTAGAACTAGAGGCAGAAAAGTCTAGGGATCTTTTGGAAGGTATCATTGATTTGAAGGAGATAACAAATCCAAAGGCTCTTGAAGTTGGACATGTGGCTCCTCCAAATCCTAAAGAAGATCTAGACGTGCCTCTTTGTGATGAGGGAGGAAGGACAGACAACCCTTTTATGTTGATTATCACTCAAATTGGTTTAGTATCCAAAACCATTATTAACAATCATGACATCGTCACAATCGTTATATGTGTTCTAGAGGGACACGAATCCTCAAACCCACCTAATCAACCTAGATCTACACTGGTCAACACTCCCAATTTGGTACTTCCAAATACAACAACTAATGGGTTGGTGTTTATCATTTAGAAAGTAGATAAGGACCATATTCATGGTAGGAATTCTATTACTACTTGTGATTTTTTTCCTTCTTATGTAGAGAAGGCTTGAAAGGAGAATTGGCCTTCCATTATTGAAGGTATTATACTTGATAATGGAAAGAGGAAATTTAAGGGGGGGAAGGAATATTATTGACTATAGATTATGGGGACAATCCTCCTCCAAACCTCTCACTCTTAGACTTTGGTTCCACAAAAAATTCCTCTTCTAGGGAAGGTGACAATTTCAAGGCATATTCATTATTCCAAAGAATCTATTCCACTTTTCGAGGGTCCTTTATCCAGTGGACTGGTGTCATATCCCCAAGGATGATCCCCAGTTATATTATGAATTGTAATCATGTTTATAGGCTGGTGAACCAAGTGTATAAACGTTGGTGGGATTATGTGTTTATTAGGTTGGAGAGCCTAAGTGTTAAAGGCCAGGAGCCTGTTTTTGTATATGTAATTATGCAGAACATTGATAAAGATTAAACATTGTTGTGTGCAAACCAACCATGAAGAAAGACTGATGGGGGACTAAGCTTCCACAAGGTTAGGTAAGGGAGGAGGCTAAGTGTTTGGGCCTAGGGGATAAGCTAGGGGGGGATTACCTCTAAAGGGGATAATAATTTATTATTATTTCATAAAAGGCTAAGGTGCTTAATTGACCAAGTGTTGTCCTAAGTTCCTGGAAAGGGAACGTATGCAAAATAGAGTGCATGCAGCTCTAGGAAGACAGGTGTCGACCTGGGCGCATGCAGTTAAAGTTGAAGAAGTTAGCCGTGTTGGGGGTTCGCTCTCTCATCATTCCATATTTTGCCTGAGTTCGCTATGATCTGGGGTGTCTGAACCATTTTGACTCTGTGTCTACCTCTGTATACCCGCGCACAGTGAAGGAAACCCTCACAGGAAGGTTGTTCATTTTCCATTCTCCCATCCTCCGTCTAAACCCAGTGAGAACCCGTGGATTGAGCCGCGTCTTCTGCGAAGCCCGAGCACCTCATATTTGTCTGTGTCATGTGTGTTATAATTGTGGGATGTTGTGGCCATGCAGTCCCTTGGCTGAGTGTGGTTTTCTTCCATCGTCTGTTCCTTGCTGAGCCTTGTTGTTGCCCTCCTTGTTTGGGAATGGAGTTGAAGAAGTAGGTTGTCAGGACTGTGTGCAACACTCTCTCCAGGTGAGGGAGGTGGTTGTGGTTGAAGAAGCAGGTTGTCAGGATTGTGTGCAACACTCTCTCTAGGTGAGGGAGGTGTTTATAGTTGAAGAAGTAGGTTTTCAGGCCTATGTGAAACACTCTCTAGGTGAGGGAGGTGGTTTTGGTTAAAGAGGTAGGTTGTCAGGCTTGTGGGAAACTTTCTCCAAGTGAGAGAGTGTGTTGCGGAAGTGAGTTCTCCTGGAACAGGTCTTGTAGCTGCTACAGAGATCTGAGAATTATGGTCTAGCCTATTGATGAAGCCCAAGGCAAGGGAGGTGAAGCAGTCGATGGACTGTGCGACAGTGAAGGTGTATACTCTTGGGGTGGGACAGGCATGTGGGGAATGAGAGTCTGTGAGCAGTGGGCATAAGTGGCTCCTGGGAGAGAATCCTTCCTCTTTAAATGTGTGACTTCCCTATTGACCTTGCCTAGCCTAGGATTCCCTTGCCCTGGGTAGAGCTTAATCCCAGCTTGGGGGTGACCCACTGCTGAGCGTGATGAACAGTGTGGTCTATGGCTGGGGGGTTCATGGAAGGTCTGCATGCAGTTGGTGGTGTTATTCCAGTTGAAAGATAAGTATCATTTATGTGCTTAATTTTATGTTATGCATGCCTATGATGCTTGAATGTTATCATGTATTATGTTGCGTATATGAATTATTGTCTATTACATTTGAATCTGTATGGTAGTAGTAACTCTGTGTTATGTGTTTTATTTCGATTAAAATGCATGTTATATATTTATATGTGAATGTGTCGCATGGTAGTGTTACTCGACCTATTGAATGGTCGGGGATTTTATAGTTTGGTATTGCAGCTAAGTCAAAGCTGAGTAGTGGCATTGTCGGTATTGTTGGAAGGTCAAGGATGTTACAACTAGGATTAGAACATAGGAAGGATGTATGCTTAGGTTCAGTTGGTATAAAATAATTCTTATAAGATGCAAAAGTTAAGGATGTTATTGAAGTACAACAAGGAAAATGAAAATCCATTTATTGGGCTCTAAGAGACAAGTAACACTCCACACCAGTTCCTTAATGGAAATACTATCCCTCAATGCAAGAGGTTTGGGAAACCCAAATAAAATTATTTCCTTGTATAAAGTAGTAGAAAAAGAACATCATGATATCCTACTTTTACAGGAAACTATGTGCAAGGGGGAGTTGATAGTTGGGAACCTTAAAAAAGTTTTTAAAGAATGGGATTTTCTAGAACTGGATTCGAATGGTTTATCTAGGGATTTACTTACTTTTGGGATCATTTCTTTTCATTTTTGATCATCAAGGATAATAATCTTATCATTGGGAGTGATCTGAATTTTACACTTAACAAGATGGAGGTTTGGGGGACAATTGCTCGGGCTGACAAACAAGCTAATTTCATACTTCATGTTATGATCCAAAACCTTAAAAATATCATAATAAACCAAAAGTACACACCATGTACACCAATGTGAACATGGAGCACAACTCCAATATAGATAAGAGATATGAGTTACACAATAAATATTTAAATAATAGGAGAACCTCCTCCAAATACCCAATTACATTCATACATCACAATTCACCGGTCCTCAATAATGAATACATGATCACTATATATACATATTCACACACTACACATGAGGCCCCTTTACTATTAGGTTGACCCTATTAGCTATACATTTACAGATTACATGTATATTTATCCCCATATATGCCCCCCCTTGGGGTCATATCATATACATTTAACCCCATATATTCCCCCCTTTGTTCATAATACTTCACAAGATTGGAATATTTGGACTTGTATATGTGGAAATGGTCACTTTGAAACCCACCTGGAGCAATAAAAGAATTGGGAGAGCTAGTGTCTCTAAAATACTGGACATATTTTGGTTGCATAAAACTTGCTACAAAAAGTGGATAACTTTAGATCTTGGGTTGACGCAGGTGGTGGATCAAACCATAATCTCATATTCCCACAACTTGATATGATAAATGACAAACCATCATGCCCATTCAAGTCCAACACAGTGTAGTTGGAGTAGAATTGTTTTTATGAGTTAGTTCACAAGGGGTGGAAATCATATGATGTTGGAATTGGGTCCTCTACAAGTAGGAAATTTTTTTATGCTTTGAAAGATATTAAGTTGAAGGTTTTTGATTGGTCTATTGTGAGACACAAAAATATGGATAGGGTGTTGTTGATAAAACATTTGGTCACCTCGGTTTTCCTCCCTTTGAAATAATTTTTTTTTCTTGATATCAAAAGAAGCAAATTTTGAATGATTATCATTTGATGGCATGGCCCTTAGTCTCAACTTCATCACACATTTTTTGGATTCAAAATCCAAGTCCATAAGCCCAAGATATTCATAATTTTGTCAAGAAGTCCGAAAGAGAGAGATTACAAAATTGCAAGAAGGAAGAAGAATTTTTCTAAGTGTTCACCTTCCCTTTTTCCATTTTTTGACTAAGTACTCTCCTCACTTTTCTCATATCTCATACTTAACATCTTTTCTCTTATACTTAGCCCCCCCTCTTCTCTTACTCTTCTCTTATACTTAGCCTCTAAGAGAGCCTCCCTCTCTAGGTTCTCTTATACATAGCCTCTCTTAGGTTGTATCTCTTATGTGGAATCTCGTATACTTGAGTCCTCCTCATTTAGTCTATTTCTTATACTCGATTTCTCCTCACTTAGTCTATTTCTTAAACTCCTATCCTCTATTTCTTATACTCCTTTCCTCTCTTATACGACTTAGTCTATTTCTTATACTCCTCTCCTCTCCTATATTATATCTCCTTTCTTATACTATACTTAGTAAATTTTTCATTTCATTTCCCCCTCTCTACACTACCTCTCTTCTTTGCAGGTTCAGATACACCCTCCTTACCCCTTCATCCCTGCAACCTCCTCTACATATGTCCCTCTCTCCTATGTCATCACTCCTCCACACACATTCCTCTCTCCTCCGCGAGTTTGGATGCCCCTCCCTCTTATATATCCATACCCCCTCACCCTCATGGTACCACAACCCTCATTACCCACCATACTCCACCGACCTTCCATTACTCCCCCTCTCTTCTCGTCCTCCCATTCTCCCCCTTAACTTATTTCCTAAATTTTTACCCTTTCATTGGCACCCTATCTAACTATGACATGTGGTAGCCAATGAAACTATGGCATGTGGCATACAATGACATTGTGACACATCGGATATGACTCGGTGCTAATTGGACACTGATTGAATGATGACTAGGTGATGGTTGGGCAATGGCAAGGATGTTTACTTGGCAAGTAGGCCATTTATGTTTTAAATGCAATACTCTTTTAAATTTCTCTGAAATGATAAATACCATTTCATTTTTATTTTCTTTTGAGAAGACACAAATGCATATTCAATTTGCATGCATTTCAGAGGGTTGTAATAATGAAGTTGAGCATGTAACTATTTTGATGTTGAAGCCTTTCTTCATATTTTCATTGTTAATAAGTTGACTGGTACATTCAAGAATAAATATAGTTATCAAGAACCATTCCATATACAAATTCAAGAAATAAATATTTGGGGTTTGTTGTCTAACATTCTCCCCAATCCAAGCACATCAAGATATATCTTTCAGAACATACATAGGAGTACCACCTCTATAAAAACATAGGGGGATATTTTATCCTCGTCAGGTTGTTGTTTAGATCTTAACCAATCTAAACATCAACATTTTCGGTGACTCAATTAGGGAATGATTTATTTTCAATATATTTGAGGCTTTGTTTCAAATATGACTGAGGAACCAAAGTCTCCATGGTTCAAAGTTTCGAAAAAAATTATTTCTACTTGTTCTAGATGCGCGTGGTTTATGAAAAAATTATTGAGAGATATTTGAATGACCTCAATGGTAATTTTCTTGTATTTTTGGACACAAGTCAAATAACATAATATTTTAAGAATAAAAAACCATCAAATATTCAAGAGGATGAACTCCCCGACAATTACATTGAAATAACTCTTAATGCTCTAGCAACTCCATTGTAAAGATTCAACAATCTTAAGAAGATATATAGTATGACCCCTCTGAAGAGTTTATTTCATGTTGTGATGCTACTTTACCTTCTCCACAAAGCCCATCAATGGATTTACAAGACTCATTAAAGGGAAGAGGTACCCAACGAAAGAGGTGATTACATAGAAGCCCTTTAAATATGCCAAACATAGATTCGAATATGCAAGTTTTCACAGTTAGTCATAATGCTAGAAAAACATGTAGATCACATGTCATTTTATACCTAATTTAAATTTTCATTATTATACCAATCAAATACTTTCTATCATTATTATTATTCTAATTCATTATTAAAACATTTGAATACTTTATTACTCATACATTCTTTACCTTGAATTATCCTTATTTCATATTATCGTTGCTAATACCAATCAATTTATTAACGATAAATTTCATCATTCACTTTTAATTATTCTTATTTTTCATCTGATATATGACCCTTACTAATTTATTTAATAACAATGGCTAATTTCAATTTGGTAACGGTTATCTCCATTCATCTATATTTACTTACCTCGGCACTCTTTTACAACACATTATCTTTTTATGCCGATGATGATGGATGGAGTGTCCACTCAAAACGTTAGATGCACAGGTTCTTGACTCAGTGAAACTGTGACATAGCACTTGCATTCATGGGATATTAAAGAATACCCCTAATTTCATTAGATATTGATAAATACCTCTAAAATCTTTTTGTTGAACGCCCTTTCCAATACATCTTTCCAATAAAAGAAACCCCTATTTTATATACCCCACAATACATGATGACAATTATTATGATTAACGTCCACTGAGACCAATTGGTCTATTGAACCTTATGAAGGTAAGAGATTACTTCAATTTATTTAAAATCGTATTTATGTGCTCGAAAATCATTGAGAGAAGTGTTCCAAGATCATCATAGTTTTGATGAATTAGGATGTTAGGAAGGTCTGTATTGTGGATAATATTTTTAAATTGGGATCTAATTTGGGAATAGGTAGGGAAATCTAAGGGGAAGTGTTTTTCATCGTCAACCCTCTTAGTGTCACAAAGATGGAATATTATTTCATCCCACATTGTTTTTGGAATTGTCCAATGCCCAGTTTCACTATGTAGCTTGTGAGAGTTTGTTCTTATTTTATAAAAGTTGATTTTCTTCTTTTCACTTCTCAAAATAGAGAGTTACTTTTCATCTTCTAAATTAGGGTTGACCACCTCCTTGTAGTATCTTAGTTTCCTTTTATCCTCTAATTATTTATCACACCGCATATTATCTTTAAATTTAGAAGTGATAATATTTGTAATATTATCGGTATTATGCATGATGGATTCTTCTTGTATTCCCCACTGATTTAGCCAAGATTTGGCATCTTTACACCATCCCCACTTGAACCACTAGGGGTTTTGGCTAGAGTTTGAAGCAATTTTGTGGATCCTTTTATCGTCCATGTTGTTTATTTTGTTCTTGTAAGTTAGATATCTAATCATAGAAATTCTCTCGATGGGGGAAAGGATTTATTCTATGAGGAGAATAGGATGGGGTGTATTGCCATTAATTTTGAGATTATAAGTTATATAGAATATGATAAGGTATACACATAGAATAGTATATAGAGTCAAGTTATCACTAGTCTAACTAGAAGAAGACTCCTATTCCAACTCTAACTAAGATCTAGTTAGGAGACACTCATTAAATGAGAATCTGGAGAACAAAGGGACAACTAAGAGAAAAAATAGGAATGCATTGGGGAATGTGAGGAAATTGGCTTTTAAATAAAATAAAAAAGGTAATTACTTGTGAAACTTGGGGAGAGTGTGACAACTGTGTGGATGAATAATCATAATTAATTTAATTTAAAAAGTTAATTATTTGTGCATGAGGACATGTGTCAGTGAGAAAATTTCTATAAAACAAATGGTGAAGGAAAATGGGCTCACTTATTCTTGGTAAGGTTATGTTGCCAAGATTATTGGGGACTGTGTTTTACTTGTGAGAGTTGAGATACCGAGCTTGAAGAAAGAGTGGAAGCTCTACCTTGCGAGGCAATCTTGGAGCTATTGTTTTTGGTTTTTTTTGTGTGGCCCCTTTGCGACTTGGAGGTATAAAAGGGAAAAAGATTACCCCTAGCGTTGGCTAGGAGGTACCGGTGAAGTTCTTGGATTAGCAGGAGAATACAAGGAAGACGCAGCACAACCACATTTGGAAGAACAATTTCTACATCTTCAGATATGAAACTTTCTCTGGCTATGGTATTTACATTTATTTATTCCAATTTAATTTACCAGTTATCATTAGATTGATTGAATGATTAATCACGTAATCGAATGATGAAAATTCTTCATATGAGGCAAAATATTTGGTATAACACTTTGTGCTTATTAATTCCTTACTTTGCAGTTGATGAAACTTGTGTTTCTGAATGGTGCGTAGTCTGAAAGTTATAATATAAAATTTAATTTAATATTGTTCTTCTTATAAAGCCAAATTTGTATCGATGCATAATTGATTGTATGGTGATTAATTTTGTTTCTGGTCTACGCATCATAACTTAGATTGAATGTTTATATTATAAATGAACATTTTTATCCGTTATTCTATTCTTTTGGAATACCTCTATTGAAATTTCTTTTATAATGAATCTATGATGGACAATAAATTTAAATCTCACTTCAGTGTATTACTTTATCTCTTCAACAAAACAAAACAAAAAAACTCTTCCAAATTAGTGGATACTTGATGTTAGTATTAATGAGTAATGATTATGGTAAAGTTTCTTTTATAAATATTGAGTTAAATAATTGTATTTAAAGGTTATAATTAGAAATCACTTGAATATAGTGATTATAGTAATGGATTATATAAATGGTTATGATTGTAATAATAATGCATATGTAAATTGAGTTTTAATAATTTTTTAATAATTTATACTTTACATACGTTGTATACTTAAACTTCTCGTTGTTAGATAATTGGAGGGTTCTTACAGATTTGCGTAGATGACGCATTTCTTATTTCATACTTTACAAGTTTTGAAAATGTTGCGTAAAGATTGAGTTACTCTTTGATATTTACAATCAAATGTGATTT
>JASDQU010738978.1:142165-162541 GCA_032191745.1 Picea mariana | reverse complement strand
TCTATTCCCCCCCCCTCTCTCTAGTACATTCATATGTCTATGGGCCAATGCTAGTTCCATCCACAAGTGGTTTCCGATATTACATGAACTTTATTGATGATTATTCCAGGAGGACATGGATTTACTTCATAAAGACCAAGGATGAAGTCTTCAGTAAATTCAAGGAGTTTAAATCTCTGGTGGAGAATAAGATAGGAAAGAAGATCAAATTTTTTAGGTCAGAAAACGAAGGTGAGCATACCTCCAATGAGTTCAATAAGTTCTATAAGGAAGCAGGGATTAAGAGGGAGATGACAGTTCCTTTAAACCCACAATAGAATGGGTTTGTAGAGATAAAGAATCAGACCATAATTGAAGCTTCCAAGGCAATGTTACATGACCAGGATCTACCCATGATGCTTTGGGAAGAAGCATGCAACACTGCATTTTAAGCTCAAAACAAGAGCCTTCATAGGATCTTGGAGGAAGAGACTCTTGAAGAAGCATTCACAAGAGTGAAACCTGAGATAAGGAATCTAAGGATATTCGATTGTCCAATCTACATTCATGTTCTGAAGGAGAAGAGAATGAAGTTGGAACCTTTGAATAGAAATGGCATGCTTATATGATACAATGAGACTTCAAAGGCCTACAATATCTACATTCCAAGAAAATGATATGTTGAGTTTAGTCAGGATGTCAGGTTTGAGGAGGACTTGGCCTTCAGGAGGTCCATTGATATTACATCAGGTGGTGAGGAGCAGGAGACTCCAAATATTGAGGAATGTATAGTCCCTTTCAATACAAAGTGGACCTCAAATCATGAGTAGTAGTGAGAGGAGTTTTTGGATCCAGTGGATCCTCCAGACATGAGACTTAGATGGATTCAATAAATACTTCCTTAGCACTCCAACGACATAAAAATTTTAAAACATGAGTTGATACACTATTAACCCCACATTCCTCTATTCTAGCAATTACATTCTTAGATACAACTTGTCTATGTTGTTAATCTATCCTCGGCTCCTATGAATCCATCATGTACCCCTTACTCTGATTTCCTTTTCCTCCACATCAAGAGCCCAAGTTGGCAAGCCTCATCGCTTCGCTCACTGAACGTTCGCCGGGTAGCCGAGCCATCGAACCAATATAAACAGCCAAGCCAGAGTCGAGTGAGCATCCCTTGGCGTTAGAATGAGTCTTTCCTGGTCCGTGACAAGAGAGAAAGACAAGCAGTTAGGTTAGGCAAGAGAGAGAATTCGTTAGGCAAAAGCCAGAAGTTAAGCAAGAGATAAAGACAACTGGCCTTCCTCCTGCCAAAGAGAATAGGGAAGCGTGGTTCAAGAAGCCAAGATTCCTTTGTTTTATATTCTTTAGTTTTTGAGCTAGTAAAATTGTCATGCACATAAATTTATAGTTTACACAGAGAATCCTTTCTGAGTGAACTATGGGGGGAGGCTTCAACATAAGAGAGAATAATAATACCTCTAGGGTGTATAAAAACCCTAAGGTGGTTGAGATATTTTAGCGATCCAACTGTTTAGTATATTTTTATAAACTACATGGATATGATGATATAGTAGCTCTTGAATTTGCACACAATTTCCAAAATATCATAGATAAAAAATATGTCACAATAGTAAGAGGGTTGGAACTGTAGGTAAATTAATCCCTTGTAAGTATATTCTTAGGACTTCCCATGGGTTTTCCCTGGGACAAAGATGAAATTCAACCTAAAATTGATTCTAAGAAACTATTTTTCCTCAGTTATGAAGAAACAAAGGAAAACAAGAATGGGATTAAAAGAGAAAGTAATCTAGAACAATGGGATGAAGTGGCATACCACCTACTCAAGTTCATCACTTATGAAGGAAGTTTGAGTATGTTATATTCATACCACTTAAGGTTATTGCATCAACTCAAGAATCCATTCCATTAGATACCTGAGGAAAACTTGATCATTCTTTATATTCCAATGCATCCCTTAAGGGAAAAGAGTTCAAAGGTTAAGAAAGGGAAAGAACATGCCTTCACCCATCATGGCCTCATCAATTCACTAATATATGATGCTTTGGAAATACAAGTTGTTAGAATACCTTGGATTTTTTTTTTTACCATGGATAGACATAAATTCATAGCTTCCCAACAATATTTCCAGGAACCTAGTCCAAAAAGAGATGTAGGGGGGAAAAAGAAAATTGTAAAGGAAGATGATTCCAAAATAAAATAGAATTAGAAAGATATGAAGATGGAATATGCAGACAAAGAAGTAGTTTCCACCTTACTCAAATTGGGGACACCAGAAAGAAACCCTTTGAAAATCAAAGAAAAGACACAATCTTTAGGAAAGAGTGGGCAATCACCTAGGATGGAAAGAACTAGATCCCAAACATCCCCTGAGATGATCACACCTATATCCTCCACCATAGTAGACTTGGTGTAAAATCCTATCCCTACTAATATCCCTTCAGGGGCACAGGAGGAGGATAAGGTAGCAACCTGACCACCTAGAGATCATGTTTTCAACTCACTTTCAGTGAGCTATAGGTAGCAAGGGTAGAATCCCTCAAATGGAAGAGCCTAGTAGAAGCCAAGATCAACAATAAAGAGAATGTACAGAGTAGTGGAGATGATTTGGAGCAACAAATTCATAACTTGCAAGAAATTTTCAAAATCATGAGAATGCAAGGTATTGATCACAAGAAACAACTTAAGGTAGAAAATAAGTCTTGAAGGAGGATCTGGCCAAAACTAGAAAGGAATTGGATAGCTAGACTAAGAGAGTAGAGGTAATGGAGGAATACCTCTCCAAGATGGCTTGGATAGTGGAAAAAATGATGAATTGGAAACAACCAGTAAAAGTTTGTAGTATCTTCCTCAAATAAAAATGACATAAATTTAATATGCATATACATGTATAGTAGGTCCCCTTAAGAGTAGACAGTCCCAAGGAATTTGTCAATCCATGCCAAGAGGGAAAGGATGAGAAAAGATCTCATTTGTGTGATTTCTATTTGCACATCCTTTCTTTTCCACACCCCTAAAAATGGACCCCAAGTCCATATGCTAGGTATTTCCAGCTGAGACATCTGTATTCTTGGATCCACCATGAGGAATTAAGGGAAAATGAGCTAGAGAGGTATAGGGAGGAAGAAATAAATGCTCCCGTATGGATCAAAGATGAGATTTACAAACTAGAAGATCCCATTTCCAACCATGAGACCCTCACATCTAATTTACAGCTTTATCCTATCTTAGAGGAGAAGCAAAAAAGGGATATTTCCCACTTCGAGGACACCATTATACTTTCAAGAGAAGAGGAATCCAAAGCATGACAAATAATGTGGAAGTAATTATTACATGGTATAAAGAGGAGGTAGCATCAATTACCCAGTAACTTGCAAGTTATCCTATTTAGCACCCAACTATGGAAAGATTCATTGAGCAAGCTTAAGTTAAAATGGATTGGGTTGAGACTCAACCCACCTCTCCTACTACAATATTCACCAACAAAAACATTATATGAGGAGAAATAGAGGGAAAATTTGAATGAAGTTGAGAGAGATGTTGGATACTATGGCAAGGGTGACATCACCAAATATGTAACATGGTATTTGAGGTAGATTTGCAAGGTAATTCAACAAGAGAGGATAGCAGTAGCAAGTACATCACCATTTTTGTTTGCACAAGGATGTGTGAAACTCTAAACTAGGGGGTGATGATGGGCATCTCCATTGTAGTATCATGAGGCCCATTTTTGAGACATTCTAACCATATTTTTCCTCTATAAACCTCTCTTAACCATGATTAATATAATTATGTGGGTTTTTATGTAATTGATTGATGGAATGTGTTGGATGATCGAGTGTATGTTTTTTCTTATTTCAGTCATGGTTTCCATGATTTTATGTATGAATAAAAGCTACACTAACCCATTCTCCAAGCAGGTAGACTCAAGAAGAGGTCTTATTCCAAAATTACATGAGAATAAAGAGGGATTGTGTCCCCTCATCCACTTCCAAGGTATTTCCAACCCTTCAATCACCCCAAGGAACCAAATATGTCATGAACCATTTGAATCATTGACTCAAGAAAGTTAATCTAGGAAGAGATTGTATCCCTAAAATATAGGTCCCTAATTATAGGAATCCTTAAGACACAATCCCTTCAATCAAGGACGGATTGAAGGGATGACTGATGTAATATTTTAGTATAAGTAGGAGCTAGGGGATATCACTATGATTTATTCATTTTTGTTCATCATTAGTAATTCTTAGATAATTCCAACTCCTATGAGATATATTGTTACTTTCAGTAAGTGTGATAATGTAGATTATTCTTTAAAAAAAAGTTCTCGTTGATAGTTTTTAGGTTCCCTGTAGAAGCCTTGAGCTAGTACCACTCAAGGATGAACAAGGATCCTCTGTATTGATTTTTCATTCCTTTTATTTTGGTATTTTTTAGTTCATCTTACTTACATTTCATGTTATGAATAAATTTCTACAATTAGCCTTTATTTCCTAGAGAAGACTTTTATTTCCTGTAACAAATTTCAATGTGTTGTTGAAAGTAGTTTCATGGTATGTTGCCATTGATAAGGAAGCTTTATTAAACTTGGTTTGCTTCATCCTTGTAGCAGGTTACTTCAAGAGGGGTTGTATTTGTTTTATCATGCTTTAATTCAATTTTGCAATAGGGGGTTTTTTCGTAGGGTTAACTATGTTTTTAGTAGATTAATTTAGATAAATCTGATTTTGTTTCCCATCAATTTTATTTTTGTACTTTGGGTCAACAACCTAAACCTGGCTCACTTGTATTTGTATCCTTTCATCCCATATTTCCTTGATGTCAAGATAAGAAAGATTGGTCCCTTAACTGCATGGTCTTTTCAAAAAAAAAAAGCAATATTCTTTCAGTTAAATTGCATCTTTCTTTTAGTTATATTGTATCTTTCTTTCATTTGAATTGCTAAAGAGGCTCTATTAAACTTCGGTTGTTTCATCCTTGTAGCAGGTCACTTCAAGAGGGATTTCCTTTGTTTTATCATGATTTTATTTAGTTTTTCAATAGGTGATTTTGGCACAGGGTTTACTATGTTTTCAATAGATTAATTTAGATAAATCCAATTTTGTTTTCCAACAAGTTTATTTTTATACTTTGGGTCAACAACTTAAACCTAACTCACTTGTATTTGCAACCTCTCATCCCATATTTCCTCATTGTCAAGATAAACATGATTGGTCCATTGATTGCATGGTCTTTTCAATTTTGTTTTTCAATCTTCTTTCAATTAAATTGCAACTTTGTTTAAGTTATATTATATCTTTATTTCAATTGAACTGCTAAGAAGGCTATATTAACATAGGGTTGCTTCATCCTTGTAGAAGTTTAATTCAAGAAGGATTGGCTTTGTTTTATCATGCTTTTATTCAGTTTTGCAATGGGTGATTTTTTCATAGGGTTTGTTATGTTTTCAATAGATTAATTTAGATAAATCCAATTTTATTTTCCAACAAGTTTATTTTTGTACTTTGGGTCAATAAACTAAACCTGAATCACTTGGATTTGCAGCCTTTCATCCCATCTTTCCTTTTTGTTGGGATAAGAAGGATTTTTCCCTTGATTGCATGGTCTTTTCAATATTCTTTCAGTTAAATTGTAGCTTTCTTTCAGTTATATTGTATCTTTCTTTCATTTGAATTGCAACTTTCCTTTGAGAAATTTTCAAAAGATTATTAGTCATTTCCTTGGCTAAAGTAACCCTTTCAATCCTAGGATGAACATGTTTCCCCCTCATTGGATAGGTGCATGTATGAAGTTTGCACATATAGTGCAAAATACCTCTTAATTTTGTACAAACCCTGGGTTAACATTTAAAGTAGGTAGCTAAGGAAGTTCAATATTGTTGTTTCAACTCTTTGTCATCCATCATGTGGACCTTATCAAACCATATCATTCATTAAAACCATTTGATATAGTCTTTTTTAACCACCATTATCTCGTAAATTCATTAATGTAATGGGAACATTTCACATGGAAATTGAATCAAAAGAGGGTTCCAATATTCACCTATAAATAAATCCCTTTAGGTCACATCATTCAACCGCATTCCAAAGTAAGGTTATGTTACTAGAATTTTTCCATAGAGACTATGCACATTTTCTCTTTTCTAACTACCATTGAGATTTCCATCATTTTTGTGCTAATATTGGAGTTTAAGCAAACACAGAGGTGAAGGACACATCCCAAGGAGAGGCTTTGGAGTCCACCTAGCTAAACCAAGTTTTATTCCCAGGTGTTTTAAGTCATATTTCCATTGGATTAATAAAAAAAAGATTATTCTTTCATTATATATTTTGTTATGGATATTAGGTGTTTATGTTTGGAAAACATCAGGAAGACATTCTCCCAGATTAATAATGAATAATATGATTATTAATTATTAAATAATATTATTAATGTAATAATATATTTTATAAGATATAAATATATATCATAAATAATTATTTATGATGAGTGTTCCATATATATTTATTATCCAAGGGATGCATCCTTTCATGGATGGTCACCATATGTTCTATATATATGGAACACTCATCATTGTAATAATACATATTCATATACAATTCCATAAATTATGGTGGGCAGTAATTTCTAGTAAAAATTTCTAATTTCCTAAATATGAGGAATGTACCGCATATTTACTTCTACCTAACAATTTAACAAAGTCAAATACCATGTGGATGGATTATAACCAAATTAATCTTTGGGTAGTTACTGGATGTATTCTCCAACTATTTATAAGAAATAAAATTTAATTTAATTTTAAATTTAATTTTCAAAGAGAAGTGTCTCTTTGGATCAATCTAATATTACTATAAAAAGACAGTTGAAAGACACAACAATAGACACATATTTTTTCTCTCTCACACGTGGGAAGTGATCTAAGGAAGAGACAAAGTTTCTAAGTCGTTGAAATTTTATGAGTATAATTACTTTGTGATATTCTAGAGTTTACTAAAGTAATATCATATATCATTGGAAATAATTACCACTTGAGGAAAATTGTGCTTGTCTAATTTAATGCTAGAAAACAAACATGGTTATCCGTATCCCATCAGATATATTATGGATGTGTGTTGTTATCCGAAGGACATCGATTATATGATGGATGTGTGTTGGTCATAGTAGAAGATGTATCATTTGCGGGGTCACTGCCACATGTAATAGCTCTAAGAAGGAGCCATAATGATAGTTGCAGGAAGCAACGTGAAGTAAGACTATCCAGACATAGAGTTGTGCACATCCATGTAATGAAGAAGAAGAGGAGGTCAGCACATGCAGAGGGAGAAGATGACTCCAAAGACTATATAGCCTCAGAGGGAGTCAAGCTTCAGAGGGAGCATAAAGACTTTGACTGGGTAGGGAGCGCAGTGGATTGAAAGAGTACTTCTGGATGTTATTTCAGTATGGGATCATTGTGATCTCATGGTTGAGAAGGGAGAAATCATGTGTAGCACTCAATACGCCTGAGGCTGAATATGTGGCAGCATGTGCAACATGTAGAGAGGCAATGTGGCTTCAAAAGTTGTTTTCTGGGTTATTTGGTCTCAAACTGGAGGTGACCTACATTTTGTGTGACAACTAGAGTTGCATGAAGTTGTCAAATAATGTGGTGTTTCATGCCAGTTCGAAGCATATCGAGGTTAAATTTCACTATATCATAGATATGGTGCAGAGGGGAGCAGTGAGACTCCAGTATGTGACTACCGAGGAGCAAATTATGGACATCTTGACCAAGCCATTGTCTAAGACGAAGTTTGAGTACTTCAGGGACAAGTTTAATGTGGTCCCTCTTCAGAAAGATTTTTCTCATCCACCATGAAAAAGAGTTAGCACTGAAACAGGTGGAACTCATCCATCATGAAAAAGGGTTGGCACTGAGTGTTCTCATCCAGCATGAAAAAGGGTTGACATTAAGACACGTGGAACTCATCTAGCATGAAAAAGGGTTGGCACTGAGTGTTGTCATCCAACATGAAAAAGGAATGGAATTTAGACATGTAAAACTCATCAAAAGTGAAAAAGGGTTGGCACTAAGTGTTCTCATCCAACATGAAAAAGGGTTGGCACTAAGACAGGTGGAACTCATCCAGCATGAAAAAGGGTTGGCATTGAGTGTTCTCATCCAACATGAAAAAGGGTTGGCACTGAGATAGGTGGAACTCATCCATCATGAAAAAGGGTTGGCTCTAAGTTTTCTCATCCAACATGAAAACGGGTTGTCACTTAGACAAGTGGATCTCATCCAGCAAGAAAAAGGGTTGGCACTGAGACTGAAGGTACACATGATGAGGTATAGATGTATTGTGAAGTAATGATTGTCATGGTGACATGTTGAAGCTATTTGAGAGATACCCACATGTAATCTTCAGAGGTATTCTTGGCATAATGTAGAATGTCTTCCTCGCTAAGAGGGAGTGTTGAAGTTAGAAGCATCAGGTAGACATTCTCCAGAGTGGTCATGTTGATTTGACTGAGGAGAATGGCCTAGGTGCAGTCTTATGGACTCGAGGTGCTTGAGGTGCAGAATGTCTCCCTTGTTGAGAGGGAGTGTTGATGTTTTAAAAACATCGGGAATACATTCTCCCAGATTAATAATTAATAGTATGATTATTAATTATTAAACAATATTATTATTGTAATAATATATTTATATAAGGTATAAATATATATCATAAATAATTATTTATGATGAGTGTTCCAATATATTTATTATCCAAGGGATGCATCTTTTCATGGATGGTCACCATATGTTCTATATATATGGAACACTCATCATTGTAATAATACATATTCATACACAATATCATCTCTTATGAAAAATCAACATTAGGTGTCAGTGAATAAATTCATCATTTTGTTACTTGCACCCTTTCTCTCATAATATAGGTTAGTATGTTGCATGCATGAGTCCTTTGTTTTCTTATATTTTCATTTTTTTATGTCTCTAAGAAAAAAACTACTTAGAGTATGGTTTTTGACACACTCTTATGACAACTGTTTATCTCAAATAATGATCTAGATTTGGGGGAATACTTAACATTGTATATAACTCCTTAATTTATATATAGTCATTTTGTCACTTAACAAAAATGAATATATTTCTAATTTGGTTATATAACTCCTTAATTTGTATATGGTCATTTTGTCACTTAACAAAAATGGATATATTTCTAATAATTTGGTGTATGAAAAACTTTGAGATCTTTTGGTTGGTTTAAATAAGGAAGTAAACATTTCCATAAAAGGCAAACTTCAATGTATCCTCCTATCTTAGTCAATGCTCTCAATACTCAATTATTTACTTATATGCATGAACAAAACAAGAAGGGTTTAATTATGATAATGATATTTTTATAATTCTTACTCATCAATATTGTTATTTCATTATTATAATTTAATATTGCAATAAGGGATACTTGGTACTTCTTTCACAATTGTTATAGTTCATAGTTAACATCGTAATATGATCCACTACAAGTGTTTAAAGATTGTTAGTTTCTAAAAAATAAATATATCAAAATAGCTACAATGATAAAAAAAATATGATGAGTTATACTTGGATCAATGATACAATAATATACGTTTAGAAAAATAATATACGTTTAGAAAAAACAATGAGATCAAATTAAAAAACAATGTTGATAAGTATATCAAAAATAGTAACAACGACAAAAACAATATGATGAGTTATACTTGGATCAATGATACAATAATATACGTTTAGAAAAAACAATGAGATCAAATTAAAAAACAATGTTGTCAAAATCAGTGGCTTAAAATTATAAATATAATACAACTACTTTGTTACACTAACTCTATTACTATATGTAAGGCTCAAAGACCCTAATAAAAAATTGTACAACTCAAAATCTAATTCAATTTAGAAATGAGTATTTTTTTGGACAATAAGAATAATATACAATTTTCATGATATGATCAAAACAATAATAATAATACTATACAACTCTCATGATCTTTATATAATTGATGAATCCACTATTTATAATAATTTTTAATTAATTAGAAAAAAATTAGACATAATATGTTATAAAATAGTTTTATCCATAAATTTTTCTCACAAAGTATTGTTTATGAGTCAAACTTGGGTGAATATTTATTTTTTAATTTGAAAATATAAATATTAATATTAAAATTATGTAAGAAGGCCATGCTTTAATAGAATATTTATTTTAATTGAATGTATAGTTGATTTTATATAGTTCATAATAATAATATTATAAATAAAACTAAAAATTGGTTAATATACACATTTAAAGTAGTTGATGATGGTTGGTGATGACGGAAGGAGTAGATTATTTGGTCAACCCAATAGAGGGTCAACTATATATGGGAAACCCCAAGATTTATCCAACCTAGTATTTTATGTCGGGAAGGAGGTGTTTGACAGGGTTGATCCCACTGGAGGAGGACACATTGTCCATTATAGGTGAGTTGTCCCAAGAATTAGCCATCATTGGTGCCATAAGGGATTTACAATCGAAGGTGAGGGTGAAAGTAATAGATGGTGAGTACCCTTATGGATTTAATTGTGCACTTGATATCCCACCAGTAGCATACAAAGAGGATGATTTGGAAGATCTCAAACATGATTTCTCTAGACTTGATAGAGATGGAGCCATTAAGAATAATTATGATAGTGATGGAACATTTATCCATATGCCTACATTTTGTGGGGATATCCAAATTCAATTTTACAACTCATTCAAGAATTCTAATGATCAACAGGAGGTAGGGTTCATCAAAAAGCATTTGGATCTTAACCTAATGAGTAGCTCTACTATAGTGGAATAAGGGAGCCTAGGGAAACCCTCACTAGAAGAATAAAGGAAATAAAATAGGAGGAAATGCATAAAGAAAAAGTTAGATCCAATAAGCCTAAATTTGGGCTAAAAAACTAGGTGAAGTGATGTCATGGAGCTAGAAGAGAAGGTAATAGTAGGACATTTTCTTGGAATAAATTGTCCTGTGAGTGTTTAAAGGGTTGGACAAGGTTAAACTTTGAACCTCTTGTGGGTTACGCACCCTATATAATGACCTTGGAAAATGAGTGGTTGGTTTGGGGTTTTGAATCATCTAGAGAGGTAAACAAAGTTCTACAGAGAAGGTGGAAGTGGGTTTCACAAAATCTATTTATGAAGAAAATGCGTATAGATTTTGATGTTAGAATGGACCGAGTGGACATACTACCAACATGGGTCCGAATTCTAGATCTACCACGTGTAATATGGTTGGAAGACATGTTTGAAGAAATATGAAAATATCTTGGAATTTCCTCTAAACACTCAAAGTATAGAAGTCATAAATGAAAAGAGTCACATAGAAGGTCTCTTGAACAAGATACTGGTATTGATAGAGAATCCTTCAACCTCAAGTCATCATAAGGAATAGATTATGGATGATATTAGTGTCAACAAATATTGTCGACCTCTCATGGATAAGTCCTCACAATTAACTTACCCTCATAAAAGAAAATCTTTGGACAAATAGTTTTTGGAACTTGAGGGTTAGAGGTAGAATCAAAAGAATTGGAATCATTCCTCGGTATTTCAATCATTAAAAATCATGTGTCTCAAACCCTAATCCCTCTACATATGATTAATAAGGATTTTTTAGAATAATTATCCCAAGAGGGACTTCTGAAAACCCTAAATTGGAATCTGAGGTTAGGGGGGGCTCTTAGGACTCTAATCACCTAGAAACCTCAAAATATAATATTTTACCTAGGAGAAAGGTAAACCTCAATTTCATAGCATAGGTGGTAGGGGGTTTAGGGTTCCTTAATGAGAAAATATAAAATCCAAACCAGAGAGGGAGAAAGATGGGAGAAAGTCTTATATGTACATGGCATAGAAATAAGAATCATCTCTTATTGGGGATATTACATTATATGGCCCCTTGTAATGGGATTAAATTATCTTCCTTACCCTCAATTGTTGAAAAATGTTTGATCCCTCTAAAAAATTGACCATTAGGAGGATTATAGAGACATTAAAACCCTTTATTATCCTCCTTCAAGAGACAATGACTAATGGGGTGATCCAAAAAATCCTTAGATGCTTATTAATATTTTAATACATAAGAAACATCTACTTTATCTTTGAAATAAAATGATTGATTGACTGTATGAAAATTACATGTGAAAAACTTATCTAACCAAATCCACTTTAATGATAAAATAACTTGCAAAATAATGAGCTTGAAATGAAGAACAATAATGAAATCACATATACAAGTTGGAAAAACGGAGTTCACTCAATTTGGGCAATCTCTCCAGGTCTGCTTCCAATAGAGACATTATTTTATTAATGATCAAATGCTTGTGTTTTACAATGACCTTTTTACATGTTTCTCATATGCAGAAACAGAGTGTATCGTTGGATTCCTAAGGAAAAATCATGCAAAATGAGTATAAAATTCTCGAAATTCCATCAAGGTACCTCTCAACATGCTTTATGGTGTAGCCTCACAACTTAGGTGCCCTTGGGAACGAATTATGAGACTAAACTCTACATTAATGTATGTATGTACAACCTTGGTCCATGCACCCATTAAATAGGACGTGGCCTTTAACCAATTTCTGAATTTTATGATCGACTTTAAATGGAAAATGGTTGGTTTATTTAAACAAACCATATATATAGCTTGTTAGTTAAGTCATAGAGTTTATATATAGTAATACAGGGGTTCAAGCCCCATCAACTACCATATATTTACATGTTTTATTGGTGGATGGTTATATCTGTTGGAAATCCCATTAAGCCCTTCCACAAATTAAGTGTGGGTTACATCGTATATTACATAAATGAAGTGATAAGTGTCAAGGTATTAGGCCCTTGGCCATTTTACCACCCAAACAAAACTTTAAAACAACTTAACTATGATTCATGCTATACATATGTAAAGTCACAAGTGATGGTGCAATGGTAATGGGGTCTTTGTTATACATTTGGGGAATTATGGAGGTCGCGGGTTCAATCCCTGTCGACTCCATAATTTTAATCAACCTTAACCATTATAGTCCAATGGGAGGTCACCACGTGGCGACCTATCATTGGCTCATCCTTGCCAAGTATCATCATATGACATGTCCACATGGATTGCACAAATACTGAGTCACCTTGAAACTCATATGCCTGGTCAACATATGGTCAAACCATGTGGCACCTTGGGGTGTGGCCAAGTCATCAGTGCCACATGTCACCCTTGCAGTGATGACACACATCACCATTTCACCCCTTTGACTTTGACATTTTTTACTTTAACTTGATCGCTCATAACTTTTTCATATGAACTTTGTTTGAGGAAAAAATTGTGCCATCAGAAATCTATCGCCAAGCTCTACGCATTGATGGAATTTTCAAGATAACTTGTGATGGTCAAATTTTTGGAATTTTTGAACCATTCTAGACCTCTATGGATGTTCTGGATCCTCCTAGACCTCTTTTAGCATTCTTGGATCCTCTTGGATCATGGAGGAAAAAGAATTCAAGAACTCTCAAAATGTATTAATGGGTGGGAGTTTAGTTACATTGTTTCTATTGGGAGATCTGGTGGGAATATAACCAAATGGTAGAGGTGTTCATATACCCTTTCTAAATCCTATTCCTTTCCTACATGAATATGGGTATCCATGTTCTCAATAGATATTGGGAAATAAATCTTTGGCATGAATGTATATGTTTTTTACTTGGATAGAGTGGAGTACTAGGATAAATTCTTCAAATAATCTTTTAACAGTGGCCTTGTGGTGATAAGGGGAGATATAAACTTTATATTATGAGCTTGAGAAATTTGGGGACCTATTGCTCACATGGAATTTTTCTCAAGTTATTTTATAATAAAGTTGGAAGAAATGGGTTTTCTATACATCAAACCAACAAAACTAATTCCCACATAGAGAAATAGAATGGCCAAGAGGATTGACCTATTCTTAATATCTAAAGGATTTTCAAATGAAGTTATTTGAGTAATAAAATGGGTAGCCTCGAGAGGGGACTTGGACCATAATCCTATTGTGTTAGAAGTTGCCCCTACTCAGGAAAAAACAACTAGTCCCTTCAATCTAAATCTAGAATGGTTGAATGTTTCTTAAAAAGAATAAGGATTCCTAGAATCCCTATAATGATCTTCTAAGTGAATCTACCTCAATTCAATTTCAACAAAATATGAAAGGGTAAAGAAGGTAAAATCCCAATGTTCCAAGGACAAAAATAAAAAAATGTGAGAGGCTTCTAAGATATTGGAAGAAGGTCTAGAGAACCTTTATAATAGTAAAGGATTTGGATACTTAACTAAGACTCAAAATTTGGAAGTAAACCAACTATCATTAAAAAAGAGGAATATATTACTAGAAAAGAGAAGGAATAGAGGCTCAAGAATAGGGTAATTTAGCTTCAAGAAGGTGATGAAAACTCAAATTTATCTCATAGATTTGCAAATGGAAGAAAAAATATAAACTCGGTCTGGAATATTGATAAAAGAAATAGCAGGTGGGAAACAAATTTTAAAGACATAGTTGATGAAGGAGTCAATCATCTCTCCAATATATTCAAAGAGGATTCTTCGGCCAAAATTGTTAAAGTAATAAGGATATCCAACTCTTTTCCTAGTTTTTTAAACAATGAGGACAACTAGGAGCTGATGAAAGAAGTGCGAAAAGATGAATTTCACCAAACCTTATAGAGCTTCCAAAGGGATAAAATCCCAAGGCCAGATGGCCTACTTATGGAATTATTCCTAGGATGTTATGAATTCATTGAATATTATTTAGGAAAGGTGGTGGAGACCATTAGAAACACAAGAAAAAATCTTGGGGATTATAATACTACCTTCATTTCTTTGATCCAAAAAGAGGATAGTTCGACATCTTTTCAAAAGTTTCAGCCAATATCCTTATGCAATTGTATATACAATTTATTATTTGAAAGGTTGTATCCAGAAGACTAAAAAAGTTATTATCAAAACAAATCTTGGGTGAATAGTTTGTAGTTTTTGAAGGAAGAAAAATTAATGTGGTGGTTGTGATAGCACGAGAAATCTTTCACTAGATCAGGACCAAAAATAAAAGATTGATGGTAAACAAAGTGGACCTCTCCAAATCCTATGAAAAAGTAAGTTGGATTTAACTGAGATCGATTCTCATTCACTTAGGTTGTCGTCATAATTTTTTGGTATGGGTGATGAGATAAATTACCTCTATTGTTATCCTAATCAATGAGGAAACATCCCCTTTCTTCAAATCATTCAAGATTCATGGACAAGGATTTCCACTTTCCCCGCTCATATTCCTACTAATCATTGAAGGGATGAGTAGATTATTAAAAGAGATATAAAAAATGACAACTTTAAAGGGATTTTCATTGGTCAAGAGGATTGACCTATTCTTAACATCTAAAGGATTTTTGTATGAATTTATTCGAGTAAGACAATGGGTAGCCTCGGGAAGGGACTTGGACCATAATCCTATTGTGTTAGAAGCTGCCCCTACTTAGGAAAAATAACTATCCCTTTCAAGCTAAATCCAAAATGTGTAAAGGTGGAAGAGTTTGTTAAAAAGATCAAGGATTCCTAGAATCCCTATGATGATATTCTCAGTGAATCTACCTCAATTCAATTTCAACAAAATCTAAAAGGGTAAAGAAGGTAGAATCCCAATGTTCCAAGGACAAAAATTAAAAATATGAGAGGCTTTCAAAAGATTGGAAGAAGATCTGGAGACCCTTTATAATAGTGAAGAATTTGGATACTTGACTAAGACTCAAAATTTGGAAGCAAAGCAACTAGAATAAAAAAAGAGGAATATCTAACTAGCAAAAGTGAATATAGAATGGCCAAGACGATTGACCTATTCTTAATATCTAAGGTATTTTCAGATGAATTTATTTGAGTAAGACAATGGGTAGCCTCGAGAGGGGACTTGGACCATAATCCTATTGTGTTAGAAGTTGCCCCTACTCAAGAAAAAACAACTAGTCCCTTCAAGCTAAATAAAAAATGGTTGAAGTTGGAAGTGTTTGTTAGAAATATCAAGGATTCCTAGAATCCCTATGATGATCTTCTGTAATATTCCAATTATAAAAATTATGGAGAACAAAAACAAATAGCTAGAAATGGAAAATAAACAACAATATAACTAGAACAACACCACAATAATACCAAAATGATACCAGAATAATACCAAAAAGAGCACTTTGATTACTAAGAGCAATGTTCACTTGCCTCTTCGAGGGGGAAACCTCCAGTAGAGAAGACCTCTATTAAAATAATATCCAAGAAAAAAGTTCTCATACCCTCGACTCCTATTTATACTAAATATGTCTATCAAAAGAACCATCTAGAGGAAGATCCTTCTAGAAGAGAAAGATTCTATTAGGTCTTCTTACATTGGACTTATCCTTCCTTATTGCTAGGCCTTAATAATATTGACCTTTATTAAATGGAAATATATTATTCTACCTACGTGAGGGGTTAGGTCCCTAACATGTCCTCCCCCTTAAAAACAACCTTGTCCTCCATGCTTGAGATGGGGATATTGCTGCAGAATGGTAAATGGTTCCCAAGTGGCATCTGTTGGAGTGGTATATTTCCATTGGACTAACACTTCCTTGATGGTTCGCTGACGCAGATGACGCTCATGCTGGTCCAAAACTGCCTATGGTTGTAGCCAAATGGATCCTTATTCATCCAACTCAAGAAGGTTGGTTTAAGTTTGGAACTTAGTTACAATCACCTTCTTTAAACAAGAAAAATGGAAAACAGGATGGAGCTTAGAATGATTGGAAAAAGCTAATTGATAGGCCACCTATCCCACACACTTGATAATGGTATAAGAACCATAAAATTTGGGTGCCAGTTTCTGACAATGGTCAACCTTGAGGGAATTTTTCTTGTAGGGTTGCATTTGAAGAAACACATGATCTCCTTCTGCAAATTGACATTCAGAGTGTCCTTGATCTGCTTGTTGCTTCATGCGATTCTAGACCATGACCAAATTCTCTTTGAGGGTACGAATAATATCCTCTCAAACTGTAAGTGTTTGGTCAACCGCTTGGACCTTCGAGACACCTGGGAAATATGAGATAAATGAAGGTGGATTTTTTACATATACCGCTTCAAAATGATTCATGTGGGTAGTTGTATGGTATGAAGTGTTGTACCACCATTCAGATAGTGGTAACCATTGATCCCACTGCTTTTTCCTTTCTGATGAAAAACACCTCAAATATGTTTCCAAACACTTGTTGACAATTTTAGTTTCACCATCAGTCTGGGTATGATAAGTTGTGTTGAGATGCAATTGGGTGCCTTGTAGCTTCAACAATTCTTGCCAAAAATTGTCGGTGAAAGTTGGGTTGTGATCAGAGACAATAGAATGTGCCATGCCATGAATCGTGAAGACTTGATCCATTAAAAGTTGAGTGACATTGGATGTTGTAAATGGGTGTTGATGATAACATAAATGAGCATACGTGGAAAGATGATCAACTACCACCATGATGACTAATTTATTGCCCGATTCAGGTAAGACTACAATAAAATCCATAGAGATATCCTGCCAAATAGCAGGTGGAATCAGAAGTGTTTGTAGTATGCGAGGAGATTTGACTATTTCTCCCTTGTTGTGTTGACACACATCACATTCAACCACAAAATTATGAACTTCCTGTTTCATACCATCCCAAAAAAAAAAAAAAATTTGACCATGTCATAGGTTTTGGTAAACCCGGAGTGCCCAGATGTGGGTGCAGCATGAAGCTCAGAAAGTACCATGGCTTTAATTTTTTACTCTTTACTCAAATACAAATGACCTTTGTATCAAATCTCATCATTGATCCAAGAGTACCCTGGGGAAATTGGAGAATTGGACTGCAATTGTTGTATCAGATGAAAACTTTTGGGGTCGTGTAGCCATTCTTGGAGAACAGCTTGGAAACAATCTTGTACAATGAAGGAGAGAGAAAAAAGGGACCCTTCATCTTCATATTTTCTGGAAAGTTCATCAACAACCACATTGTCTTTTCCTTTCTTGTAAATGATCTCATAATCATATCCAAAAAGCGTAGTCACCCATTTTGTTGCTCTGGGGAGGAAAGGCATTGTTCCAAAAAATACTTGAGGCTTTGATGATCTGTATTAATTTGGAACTGTTGCCCCAATAGATAAGGGCGCCAAATATCCACGACATGTAGAATAGCCAACATTTCCTTTTCATAGATTGATTTTCCAAAATTTCTCTTGGACAATTTTTTGTTGGTAAAGGCCAAAGGTCAACCCTCTTGCATAAGGACAACGCCAATTCCTTTCCCAAAAGCATCACATTTTAGGAAAAAGGTCTTTGTGAAATCAGGAAGGGCCAGGACTAGAGTGGTGCACATGGCCATCTTCAAGATTTGAAAATCCTGAGCAGCTGTTGGAGTCTAAGTGAAAGAATTCTTTTTAAGGAGTACCGTGAGAGGTGCCACAATCTTTCCATAATTCTTAACAAACTTGCGATGATAAACTGTTAAACCCAGAAATCCATGCAAGATTTTGAGAGTATTTGGGTGAGGCTACTCTTGCATAGCTTCAATATTTTTAGGATCCACCCTGACACCGGCCTTTCCAACTAGATGACCCAAGTACTCTAATTCTGAGGCACCAAAAGAACATTTAGATTGTTTGAGTAAAAGTTGGTGCTGAGAGAGTAGAAATCCATGCAATCTTTTGAGAGTATTTGGGTGAGGCCACTCTTGCATAGCTTCAATATTTTTAGGATCCATCCTAACACGGGCCTTTCCAACTAGATGACCCAAGTACTCGACTTTTGAGGCACCAAAAGCACATTTAGATTGTTTGAGTAAAAGTTGGGGCTGAGAGAGTATATGGAGAACTTGATCCACATGAGCAAGATGGGTTGTCTAGGTTTTACTATAGATGAGGATATCATAAAAAAAAACTAAGACAAAATGATGGATAAAAGAATGGAAGACATGATTCATGAGGCTTTGGAAAGTGGAGGGAGTATTACGCAAGCCAAAGGGCATGACCAAAAACTCATAGTGGACCTCATGATTTCTAAATGCAGTCTTAGGAATGTTGGCCTCTTTCATATGGATATGGTAGTATTCAGAACAAAGATCAAGTTTAGTAAAGAACTAGGCGCCACTCAATTCATCCAAGAGGTCATCAATGACAGAAATGGGAAATTTGTCCTTCATGGTGAGTTTTTTGAGTATGTGAAAGTCAGGACACATGCGCCAAGAACCTTCTTTCTTTAGGACCATGACCACAGATGAAGAGTAGGGGCTTGTACTAGGGCGGATAACACCTGCGTTGAGGAGGTCTTGAACAATTTTCTCAATTTCATTTTTTTTGGAAAAGGGGTGAATATAGGGATGGATATTGGGAGGAAGGCTTCCTTGGACAAGGGGAATGGAATGATCATGAACACCATGGGAAGGAGGAAGTCCCTAGGGAGTGGAAAAAAACACTTTATGTTTAGAGAGGATGGGTTGGAGATCCTGTGGCACAAAGGGTATCTCAGTTGCTTGTATGGCATGGGGTTGGGAAATAATTCTAGAATGACCTTTTTTGAACAGCTTTTCCATGTAATGGGAACTAATGATCTTAGGGGAACTGGCGGTGATGCCTTGGAACTTATATTGTTATCCCTCTTGGTTGAGTTGCATGGTTAATTCCTTAAAATCCATGAGAATGGGACCCAAAGTTCTTATCCATTCTGCACCAAACACAATGTCACATCGCCCATGTTGATAGCAAACATATGAGATTTCAGGTGGTATTCACCAATTTGGAGACACACACTTTCACAACGCCCTCCACATTTCATGGACCCACCATTAGAAATCATGATTTGAAAATTATTAACTGCACGGATATAGAAATTAGTTTCTTGGGCAATGTGGAGATGAATAAAATTATGGGTGCTTCCACTATCAACAAGACTGATGACCTTCCTATGCTTGATGAAACCAATTATCCTGAGGGTTTGGGGAGAAGAGAATCCAATGAGAGAATTTAGGGAAATGATTTTTTCTACTTCAGGAGGGTTTGAGGGAGGGTTTATGTCAGTGGGTTCAGGTGACACTGACACAAGGGGAGCCTCAACATCCTCTTCTGAAACATCCTCGAAGATGGCTATAAAAATATTTTGTTCCTTACACTTGTGTCTTGGAAAATATTTGTCATCACAATTATAACAAAGGCCTTTAAGTTGGCATTCAAACATTTTGGTCCTGGTCAATTTCTGGATCTTTAGCAGAGAGAAGGAGGAGTGGAAGTTACTAGTTTAGTGCGAGGAATAAATGAGGG
>JASDQU010738978.1:86078-103507 GCA_032191745.1 Picea mariana | reverse complement strand
ATTATATATCAAGCCATAGTTTATTGTCCCACAAATATATATTAGTACATGATTTGAAGCTATCCAATGCTCTTGTCTAGGTTCCACCTGGAACTGACTTAATGTATTTACAGCAAAGCAAATATCTGGTCGAATATTTACCAAATACAACAATGATCCAATTAGTTGTCAATATAGAGATGGATCTACTGGATCGGAATATGGGACTTTCACTTTTCTTATATCTACATTCATAGGAGTGTCCATGGACTTATAGTCCATAATTCCAAACTTCTGAAGGATCTTTATTGCGTACTTTCCTTTTCCAAGGAATACTTCACCACGCTTCTGCCATACTTCTAGTCCCAAGTAATAATGCATGAGACCTAGATCTTTCATATCAAATTCATAGGCTAATTCCTTATTGCACTGGATAGTGAGAGATTCTTCACCTGTTATGAATAGATCATCAACATATAATAGTAGAATCACAGGTGCGTTATCCACGACTTTGTAATAAAGGTTTGGATCTGCATGACTCTTGGAGAAGCTAAGTCTTGTTAGATAGTTGTCCATTCTAGCATACCAAGCCCTTGGAGCTTGCTTGAGTCCATATAGATATTTCTTCAATTTGAAAATGTGAGTGTCTCTGGAATGTACCTTGAATCCTTGAGTTTTTTCAATATACACTTCTTCTTCAATAGCTCCATTGAGGAAGGTTGTCTTTACATCCATCTGATGTAGATTCCATCCCATGGAAGTGGCAAGAGATATGATAGCTCTGATGGAGGTATATCTAGCCACCAGAGAAAAGGTTTCATCATAATCTTCTCCCTCCTTCTGGGAGAACCCTCTAGCCATGAATCTTGCCTTGTATTTATCCACGCTTCTGTCTGTTGCATGTTTGATCTTGTATACCCATTTTGAGGTTACCACTAATTTAACTTTAGGTCTAGGTACAATTTCCCATACTTCATTTTTCATAATGGATTGATGTTCTTCCACCATAGCTTCTTTCCATTGTCCCTTTTGGATTGCTTCTTAAAATGTGGTAGGTTCTTCATCTAGAAGCTTTGTCATGTATGTTGCATAACTTGAGAATATTTTTGGTCTTTTACTCTTCCTGGATGTTCCTTCTGGAACTTTGATTCTTTCTACATCTTGTAATGTATATTTAAGCTAAGTTGGTTGTTTCTTGGTCTTCGATATGATATATGAATCATTGTTTTCACATGGCTCCATAGGATGATCAGGTTGATCCTTTTCTTCATTTTCGTTTTCTGTGTTTTCTTCATTAGGTTCTTCAAGCTCTTCTTCTTCTGTAATTTCTTCGATGGATTTCCTGAAGGCCATCCTTTCATTGAACATTACGTCTCTACTAACTTATATCTTGTGTTGTTCTGGAATATATATTCTATAGGCTTTGGATGAATCACTATATCCCATGAATATCCCCTTCTTTCCTGAGGGTTCTAGTTTATTCCTTTTGTCTTTGGGAATGTGAGAGTAAACTGGACATCCAAATATTCTTAGGTTTTCCACGTTAGGTTTCTTACCTGAGAAGGCTTCTTCTGGTGTCATGTCCTTCAATATAGGATGAGGGCTTCTATTCTGTACATATATTACTGTCAATGTTGCTTCTCCCCATAGAAACATGGATAGACCTTGATCGTTCAATGAGGATTTTACCGTTTCTTTGATAGATCTGTTCTTTCTTTCAGCTACACTGTTTTTTTGAGGATTATGAGGAACAGTCAGCTCCCTCCTAATCCCTACCGATTTGCAGAATGCAATGAACTCCTTCGAGGTGTATTCTCCTCCATTATCTGTTCTTAGTGTCTTAGTCTTCTTGTTCGTGAGGTTTTCTATTTCTGCCTTGAATTCTTGGAACTTGCTAAATACTTCGTCTTTTGATTTCAGTAGATATAGCCACATCTTTCTTGAATAGTCATCTATGAATATTACGTAGTAAAGATATCCTCCTAGAGATCTGACTGGAATTGGAACGCAAACATCTGAGTGTATTAGATCTAGGATTTCCTTGGATCTATTGTTGTTGCTTGGGAATGGTCTCTTGATATTCTTCCCAAGGGCACATCCCTTGCAAATTCCTTCGTGTGTAGGTTTCAATTCTAGTATTCCTTCAACCATTTTTCTGAGAAAAGGTAATGCTTGATAATTGATATGAGCATACCTTCTATGCCAAATCTCATTAGGGTTGACTTCGTCATGTACTAGAGCTTCTTCATTTTGTTCTAGTAGTCTATACACATTTCCTTCACAACTTCCAATAACCCTAGCATCCTCTATGTTGGAATTCTTATGCCATGATAACACCTTTCCATCCATGAAGGCTATTCTGTTTCCTTTGTATTTTAAACATGATATCGATACAAGATTTTTTTCTAAACCAGGTACATATAAAACATTGCTTAAGTGAACATGATTACCTGATTCCAACTTGACGGAGGTTTGTCCAAATCCTTCGATAGGGTAAGTGATTTTGTCTCCAAGATCCACTTTGTACGATGTTTTTCTCTCATTTAGATTTGAGAGACTGGCTTGATCTCCCATCATGTGCCTGGAAGCTCCACTATCGATTATCCACATGTCATCTTCAATCTTCCCAGTAAGTGTTGAGTAGTGTAAAAGACTGATTGTTTCACACATGTCTTCGGTTGACTGGTAATTGGTCATGCCTCGATCCAAAACTTCAACTTTGTCATTTATGTCTTCTGAGAGAGACAAGAGGTGCACTTAGTTAGGGTGCATCTGAATATCTTCTTCTTGAGTGAGATGTTCCATCACAAGGCGTCGGATCAGAGATTTAGGGTTTCTGCAACTGCTTCTACTAGTAACCCTAGCTACAGTGTTTTGGAAGTTGCTCCTGCTAGTAACCCTAGTGACAGTTCCTCAGCAAGCTCAATATCCTAGCGGCTATGTTTCTTTCCAGCGTTTTAGGCTGAATGAAGAGGGTGTGGGCCCATAACCTATTAGAATATAGAAGATTGTGCTCGTTTTACCATTGACGATACCCTCGACACTCAACCATAGGCCGAAGCCACCCTCTGAGCACCTTGACCTTGATAGAGAAGAGAATCCTGGTAGCAATCCATTAGCCAAGAGACGCTAATGCACCAAGCAAGAATAGAAACCAAGCTGATCAGATAATCCCACCCAGAGGCTAGCGCACACCTCCCAGAGACTTGCGCACAAGCTGCTACTGCACCTGCGCAGATCCAGTTCTCTGTGCAATTGCTAAGCTGTGAATAATGAGAACTGGCGCCCTGTATTTATAGTAGTCTGGGCAATTTTATTGGGGCTGACTTCTCCTTCTGGGTAATAATAAATTAATTTTAATATATTTCTACAGCAGACAACTTGTCTAGGGTTTCCTTCATTTCTTTGCTTCCTTCCAGAATATTCTAATCTCATCATAGGTCACAATAGAGGTTCATACCTCCCGAAGATACCATAATATTAATATGCTCTCCTCTTCTCAGCTTCCCTTTGTTGAATGCTTCTGTTGACCTCAACATCAACTTCTTGATCTCCTCTATCACCATGTCCATCTATTCTAGTGGTTGTTTCTCCTTATGCAGTCTTCTTGAATGCAACTCTTCCTTATCAGTGGGTAGATCAACTTNTAATCCCACCCAGAGGCTAGCGCACACCTCCCAGAGACTTGTGCACAAGCTGCTACTGCACCTGCGCAGATCCAGTTCTCTGTGCAATTGCTAAGCTGTGAATAATGAGAACTGGCGCCCTGTATTTATAGTAGTCTGGGCAAATTTATTGGGGCTGACTTCTCCTTCTGGGTAATAATAAATTAATTTTAATATATTTCTACAGCAGACAACTTGTCTAGGGTTTCCTTCATTTCTTTGCTTCCTTCCAGAATATTCTAATCTCATCATAGGTCACAATAGAGGTTCATACCTCCTGAAGATACCATAATATTAATAGGCTCTCCTCTTCTCAGCTTCCCTTTGTTGAATGCTTCTATTGACCTCAACATCAACTTCTTGATCTCCTCTATCACCCTGTCCATCTATTCTAGTGGTTGTTTCTCCTTATGCAGTCTTCTTGAATGCAACTCTTCCTTATCAGTGGGTAGATCAACTTGATCCCCCTTGTGACTTTCCCCGTCTCTTGTGGCCTTAGCTTGCCACCCTGCTAAAAACTTCAGTTCTACAGTCCCATCGCTGAGTTGCGGTTCAGTTTCTCCTTCTGACATCTTTTCTTCTGCCATTTATCCTACTGGTATATCTCCAGCTCCCTCCAATGGTTCCTCAAGCTAGTATGCTTATCCATCTGCTTCCAAATTGACTTGTTGAATGTGAAAGATTTGCACCATTACCCTTCTCTCTAAGGCTTCCAATTCTTCATACAGATCAGAAAAATCCATGTTGTCTGTTTCCTTTGTTGTTGCAGGCTCAAGTGCTACAGTCATCTCTATTTCATCTTCCTGGCTGAAAATTTTGGGCCACTCTTCTGAATGCTCCTCCCCTTTTGTTGGGGCAGACATCAATGTCTTCTCCATTTCTTCCTCTTTGACAGTTTATGTTGGTTGTCATTCCTTTGTTGTTGCACCTTCATCACGTGCACTGGCCTCTACTTGGTTGTATGGTAGGAATGTCTTGATCCCTCCAATAATCAGAATGCCCCTCTGATCCTCCTCTTTGATGGTGGAAGTATTTAACTTCTCGTTGTATTCATTCACATGGTATGCAAATCCACATGAACCTTCACCTATTAACACTCCTTGCTGAAATGAACTCACTTCTGAGCTCCTCAGACTTTTTGACCGTCTCAGCTTCCTTCACTTGCCCACCTGGAAGTTTGGGACTTCTCTTCTTCCCACCTGGAAGTCTATGAGATAAACCAATCCCATCTCATTGCCCACCTAGAAACTTGAGCTTTCAACATTGATCCTTTGGCAGCATACGAGACCTCCACTTGATATCTTTCCATTGCCCACCTGGCAACTTGAAAGTCCAATTCTTCCCACCTAGTAGTTTATGAGATCTTCATCTGATCTCACCTCCTCCTCATCATTGAGGTGCCTCCCTATCTCTGGTTCACAGATGTGAATCAATTCCTCCTCTACATCACTGAGGTTTTCTAATTCCCTCAACCACCTTCTCAAATCTTGTTGTTGCTTTCTAGCCAACAACTTTTGCATGGGCCATTTTTCCTTCCTGTTCACAATACATTCATACCTCCAATGTACCTTTGCCTCTTGTTGCATCCTCAATGCTATCTTTTCCATCCTTTCTCTTATCTCATTAAGCTCCAGATCCATCTCTGGATTTATTTTTTTCTTGTGGTCTTTCCTTTGACCATGATCATGGCCTTCAGTATCCATTTTCATCTTCTACCTGCCCTCCTGGAAATTCTATGGATTACTCTACATCCGAGAGCATGTCCATCTTCTTTTACAACTCACTTGGATGTTTAAATTTTTGTTGTTGTCGTGTATGTGCAACATACATCTTACAGAGCATCAACACTCTACCTTCCTTTCACCCGTTGTCTACAGACAAATTTTTGTTTGTGATACCATCTAATGTTATCAAGTCATCTCCTTTCACCATCTCTCCTTTGCCTGCTGTCTACAACAAATTCCAACCTTATGATACCACTTGATGTCATCAGATTACCTCCTTTTCCTACAAAAATCAATTATGTGCTTTGATACCACTTGATGCAGACCCCCTTCCTTCCTAGGGTTGCGTGACCTCCCAGTCTCTGGATCTTTCCTTCTTCTGAGTCATATCGACTCTTCGGCTCCTAATCAAACCCAAAACAAATCTACACAGGTCCCTTTTTCCTCTTTAGGCATAGGTCCTGTGAATACCTACACCCTCTGTCTGCGCGCTCTGGCTCTCTTCAATTTTTGAGTGCTAACTCCTTTACACTAGCCCCTCCCTTCAATATGTCCCTAAGCTATAACCTTGCAAAACTATGCGATTGCATGTGTGGGCAAGAGTAGTTTACACAAAACCACTTTTTGCCCCACAATTCACCTCTAACTGCCATGTATCTCTTCATCGAAACAGTGGTTGAAATTGTGTCCCACTTAAGAAATATTATCTTTCGAGCTTGTCCTACCCCCACAATTCTTCTCCACTGTCGATCTTCAACCTCTCGGCGCTACTTCTCGATCAAGGACTATTATCGAATATTTACTTGTCTTTGGCCAACTGTCCAATCTGCGACCTCTTCTCACTTCATGCATGATCTCAAACCTTCATGATATGTCGCCACATAACAACCCTCTAAATCAACGGCTTCCGTTGATTCCGTCTTTCCAGCCTTCAAGAGTTTTGACTCTCAAACTTTCACTTCCTATGTATGGAAATCATCCGGAGTGAAAGATCTGTTGCCACCTATCTCCCTGAACCTACGGCTAGGATTCCCTCCGTGAATCCGGCCTTCGGGGATCTCGATTCTCAAATTCTCGCCTCTTATCACTGAGTATCCCCCGGAGTGGAATATCTTAACACGTGTCTCCCCAATCAATGGTTGTTCTCTTGCTTCAGGACTTTGGCCTCCTCAATCAGACCGACGATCCTTCTTTTCCCTCCTCGATCAACGATCGAGATCCTCTCCAGGTCTTTGGACCTATCCTTCCCCCGCTTTCCTCCCAAGTCCTAGATCTAGCATCATGTGTCCTCCTTCACATCAACGGCTCTCGTTGTTTCCAGGATTTCCTCCTTTGGCATTCTCAAATCTCAACAACCACAAATCTCTAAACTGAAATCTTCCATAGTGTTGTATCTTCTAACACCTGTCCTCTCTTGATCCAACGATTGTTCAATGGTTTTCTAATGGAGTGAATCTTCGTCCTCCACGTCTCCCTTTGCAGATAAATGATCCACATGATCCTTGTGGGATCAATGACCCTTAACCACTTTGGCCTTCAGTGATTCAGAACTTTCTAAAACTTCATTCCATAAAAACCCTGTAGTTGAATCCTCTGAAGTCCACGATCTAGTGAAAATTGTCCTCTTCCAGATCGACGATGTCAAACCTTTCTCCTTCGCGTTCTCCCAGAGTGACTTCGCCTGGAATTCATGATCTCTCACCACGTGCCCTCCTGTATCTAATGGTCCATATTTTCCTCGGCTCTTCGGTCTTTGACGATCTCAATTCTCAATAGAAACCTCACTACAACTTACCTAGAGCTCACGATCTGTTGACAAGTGTCCCTTTGTAGATCGACATATCTCATTTCTTCGGGTTTCGGGTTTTTCAACCTTCTGTGTCCTCATTCCTCCTGGAGCGCCTTCACCCGAACTTAATGGATTTCCGCCATGCATCCTCCCAAATGATGGAGGTCCCAAATGACTTTGGGACTTCGGGACTTTTGAGATTCCACCCTCCTGTGTGTACACAAAGCATTAAAGCTCATGCACCTTCTCCTGATCAGACGACGGCTTATCCTTTGTGCTTAGATCCAACGCTTGAGATTTGATTCCTCCTCTGCACTTTCTTATGTCACTGGAAGTTGATCTAACGGTCAAGGATCCTTTCCCACAACCAATCTAATGGTTTTTTTCACTCCTCCTCCTGAGCTTCCACCTTCTCTCGACTTGGAATATTTTGAAAGTGTTCAAAGATTGTTTTTGGCCTTTGAACTTTATCCCACGAACCCAACCTCTCGGTCTCTCCTGCACATTTGAAAATGTGATCTCTCCTGAGATTTAGGATTTAGAATAAGTCTGGCACCCACACACTCTTTGTGTTATGTCTTTTGAGCTTGTCCCTCCTTCAAATGTTTCGATCTCTCACGCACTCCTTGCATTTCTTGGATTTTGTCAAACTCATATGCGAAGGATTTCTTGGAAAGCAATTCTTCTCACCCTCCTAGCGTTCTCTTTTCTCGATGCACACCTTGCAGAGATCTTCCTTACAGAGTGTTCAGTAACTCTGTCTCATTGTGCCTTATCTGCATATATTCCTCCTCTAAGGTATTCAGTAACCTTAAGGTTCCTCCTTGAGTTCTTATCACTCTGGTGTTCCCTCCTAGCACATTCTTTCCGGACTCCACAGAGTTCAGATGTGCATTCCTTGCGCTGGCTACAGAACCTCAAATGTTATGTTGTGCACTCCTTGCACAGCCTAAAGAAAACAAAATGATACTTCAAACTCAACCAAAGACAAATTAATTTATCTTCCGACTGCAGATGAAACTTGTCATACATCTACAACACATTAACACATAGATAACATTCACAGAATACAGATAATTTATAAACATGTAGTGTGCACGAAAAACTGCTTTTCTTTATATAAAGATGAGTGTTTGTTTACAAATGTGTACATAGACTGGACTACAACAAAGCCTCAGTTCTTTCTCCTATTCTAACTCTATCATGAGTTATGCTTCTTCTAATACCTCTCTCTACTCAAGATCTCTCTCTCAAGTCTCCTAACTCTCATCATGAAATCCGATGCAATATCTCCTTACAAAAGAGGGCTCTATGAGCTCGTCCTCTCTCACCTAACCTCATCTATTAAATTGAAGTTTTCATAAATGGCCATCTAGTCTGAAATGAACCTAGAGCCATCAACCTGACAGCTATTAAAGGTGACCTTATCTTTTTTATGTTCAGAGATATGGCTTGGTTTTCACTCAAGCTTACAACATGAATCCATATAGGATTATATTTCAAATTCAAAAATGGGAGGATTAATGCCTCTCCCTCTCTGAAATGCGCACTGATGTGATGGAATGCTAGCACATTGCTGAGGTGTAGCGATGCTCCTGCATCACCCCACCTCTATGAGACAGATCTTGGCTTCGCCAACACCTACTAGATGTTGGGCGCAAACATAGTTGTCACTAATTTTCATCTTCAAGAGGGGCTGGTGTGCTATCTGGGCCATATATGTGTTCCATCAAGTGAGCGAGCGAAGCTGATTTTGGAATCCCAATATAGTCGGGCGACAAGACACTTCGGCATGGAAAAGACAGTGGTTTTTTTGCAAAGACATTTCTATTGGTCGAAACTTGGACAAGATCTCAGCAAGAATAAATGTATCGGATGCACTGGAATCATGTTGAAACATTTGAATGAGAATCCACACTTCTTCATCATTATTCCATTCATCCCTTGCTTATGTTATCCAATCAGGTTTGATGATAGAGATAGCATAGATAAATGCCTCGACATCTTCATCCTTTCTTGAGAGTTCATCTACCACAACATTTTTCTTCCTTTTTTTGCAGATGATATCAAAGTCATAACCCAACATCTTGGTCACCCATTTTTGTTTCTCTTCTAAATATAGTCTTTGTTCCAAGAATTATTTAAGACTTTCATGATCTATTTTGACCTTGAAGTGCCTACCTATTATCTAAGGGCATCATTGCTTCAATGGATGTAGTATTTTCATCATTTCCTTCTCATAAATGGGTTGTGTAAGTCCTTTCCCTTGATTTTCTAACTTTCAAAAGAAAGGGGCCTTCCTTCTTGCATTATAATAACACCAATGGCATTTCCCGAGGCATCACATTCCACAATAAAGGATTTTGTGAAGTCTGGTGTGGTAAAGATAGGAGTTTTGCACATTTCCTCTTTAAGTTGTTTAAAATCTTGAGTTTCCTATGGATTCCATGAAAATGCATCCTTCTTAGTTAATGTAGTTAAAGGTGCTTCTATTCCTCCACAGTTTTGAACAAACTTGTGGTAGTAACCTGTCAAACCCAAAAATCCTCTAAGATCCTTCAATGTTTTGGGAATTGGCTAGTCCCTCATGGCTTTAATCTTGTTAGGGTCTACCTTGGCACCTTCATGAGATACAATATGACCCAAATAATCTATCTCCTTCACCCCAAAGAAACATTTGGATGGTTTGGCATATAGTTGTTTCTCCTTTAGTATCTGGAGCACCATGTCAACATGTCAAACACGATCTTGCCAAGACTTTCTATAGATTATTATATCATCAAAAAACAATAACACAAATTTTCAAAGGAAGGGCTTGAAAATGGAATTAATCAACCCTTGGAATGTGGAAGGTGCATTTGTAAGGCCAAAATGCATGATCAAAAATTCACAATGGCCTTCATGAGTTATGAATGTTGTTTTGGGGATATCTTCTTCCTTCATTCTAATCTGATGGTACCCTGAATGAACATCCAACTTGGTGAAGTAGATTTCTCCATGTAGTTCATCTAACAATTCATCAATGACGGGAATGAGAAACTTGTATTTAATGGTGATATTATTGATCTCTCTATAATCTGGACACATATGCCATGATCCCTTTTTCTTGAGTACCATTACCATTGTTGCAGAGTAAATACTTTGGCTAGGTATAATAATGCTAGTCTCTAACATTTCTTCAACCATACTCTCAATTTCACTCTTTTGGGCATAAGGGTATATGTAAGGCCTGATGTTAGGAGAAACATTCCCAGGAATTAAGTGAATATCACGATCATGATCGCGAGTGGGTGGAATACCTCTAGGAATATCTTCAAATACTTTGGAATGCTTATCAATGATCCCTTGGAGATCTACGGGAATAAATGGCTTAGATTTTTGAACATCTAGTGAGCATAGTTGTACAATTACACCATGATGCCTCTTTTTCAATAATTGTGTCATGCCATTAGATCTTACCACCTTACTGGGTTTTTCTGTGATACCCCTTAACTTAGATTCCTTTCCTTCCAATGAAAATTTCATGTTATTGAAAATTAAAAGCCATTGTTCCTAATGATTGTAACCATTGGACACCTAGTATGACATCAACACCACCCATGGGTATAGAAATCATTGGAATATTCATTACATATTCCCCCTTAGTAATATTGATGTTATATCATTTTCCTGAGAAATTGATAGTTCTTCCATTTGAAATCATCACCTGAAATTTTGGTGCTAGATATATAAATCAATTGAGATATTTTTCTAATTTACAGTGAATGAAATTATGAGTACTACCAAAATCAATAAGCACTATTACCTTTTTCTTTTTGATATGTCCTTTGATCTTGAGGGTTTGAGGAGTTCTAATTCCAGCTAATGCATGACATGATATGGTGGGAGTCATCTCTTCAAAGTAAATCTCTACATCTTCATCTTGAGATGTTTCTTGTTCTTGTTAGTTTTCCTCTTCAAAATCTATGTAGAATAATTTATTCTCACCACACTTATGTCCCTTACTGTACTTTTTGTCACAATTAAAGCACAAACCTTTTTCTTTTCTTTCCTCCAATTGTTGAGGTGTCAACATTTTAGGTCGAGGTGGTTTAGAAGAAGGAACATTGTTCTCTCGATATATATTAGGGGTGGTCCTTCTAGTAGACATAGCCATATTTTTAATTTCAAGATTTCTCGCCACCCTAAACGCATTCTCCAATGGTTTGGGTTCCCAAAGGCGAACCTCATGTTGAATATTATATTTAAAGTTCCTATGAAGACATCAATCAAGTGCTCATCTGGAATATATGTTACCTTTATATTCAATCTTTGGAAGTTCTCAATGTGCTCCGCAACTAAACCCTTTTGCTTGAGATTTATCAATTCATTGAAGAAGGTATTTCTCCTTGTATCCTCATAGTGTGCTATCATTTCTTTCGTGAAAATTGTCCAAGTGACAAGTAATTTGTGAGAACAAAGCCATCGATACCACATAAACTGATTAGGTTCTAAATATAATGATGCAATTTGTACCTTTTGTGTGTGTGGTACATCATGTAGATCAAAGCGTTTCTCCATTTGGAGTATCCATTTGATTGGATCCTTTTCATCAAACTTACTCATATCGATCTTAGGAAAGTGGTTGGTAATCAACCCAAAGATGGAGTTTCTCCAGTCTTGATTCATATTCCTTGTGTCTGTATCATGAATTTCATGGGATACATTGTCACTTTCAAGTGGCCTCTCTATTAGAAACTTTTCAACCCTTCCATGATCTACCCTTTTAATCCATCCATCTTAGTATCCATCAACACTTTGAGCTTAGGTTTAGTTGAATCCATCATCCTTTGTAGTTCATCTTTTGTTACTGCTTTCTTTTGTAAATCATCTATGTCCTTGCACATTTCTTCACCTTCATCAAGATTCCAAGTAGGATTTTCTGAGGTTTTATTTGGTGTAGAAGTTCCTTTTTTTGGTGGCATGTACATGGAAGAACCACATTGTCCCTGGGTTGTAGCACTGGCAAGTAATGACAGATCCTATGTTTAGAGACGTCGAAATATGTATGTACCTAAAAATCCCTAATATTCTCACAATTTTATGTGATGCTCCTTTTATCCCACTTTATTCCACTTTTTTAATCACCCCAATTGTATCTTGCAATCAAAATATATGAAAAATTCCAAACAAAAAAAATCACCTTTTAAAACCCTGATTTGGAGACTATTATGTTAGCTGACCTTTCTTCTGCTATAGTTCTGCAATTTCAGCCCTTCTCAGTCTAAAATTTTTTCCTTAGGTATCATGATGTGTCTTCTTTCCAACCCCATAGGTTAGACCAAGATTGGATTCTCCAAGAGAATTTTATGATAATTTTCCCAAGATGTGTTGATTTTTTTCCCTTCCGGGAGAGAGAACCTGTACGGACTGCCACGTGTCACTTTATTCACTTACGAACCTGAGATTTGTACCAGTAAAAATTTGGTCCATACTATAACCAATGGAATAGGTCTCACTCAATTTGGAGGTCAGTATYTTCAAATATAACAAATTTCCCAAGAACGCATGTTTTAGACTGAAATTTGAACCAACCAAAAACCATAATTTCCTCAGAGAATAAATTTCAGAGTACATCGAATAAAGGGATGAAATYTGTACACATGATACTTCACTATTCCTTCTTCATAATTTAACATTTCARAACCACCAAGCCGAAACAATTGGGAGTGAAAATTCCAAGAAGACATGTTTCAGACTAATTTCAGGACTAGTCAAAAACCCTAACTTGAACARAATGTATTTCCAAACATGTAATGAAAAAAGATATGAAATTTGGACCCAATTTATCTCTATATGTCTCCTCTACACCATATAAATTCAAGATCCTGAAACCTTCCATAAAAAAAGTTGTAGCAAAAATTTCAAGAAGACTTGTTTTGAAGAAGCCAGTCTCGTGGATTGTCTAGCTCTAATACCAAATGTTAAGAACCAAATATCAAAATAAAATAAGAAAATAAGAATAAGTACTCAATGCCTTGACAAAGAGATAATTTCAGATAATAATCCTCTTCAAGGGGGAAACCTCCTTATACATCATATGAATTCATAAATACAAGATGATTCCAAATGAAAAGGTCTCCTTGTTATATATAAGAGACTAGGAGGTTCAATTACAACTAATGGACCCAAGATGACATAAATAAAATAAAAATACTAATGTAATATGCCTCAATTAAGGGGTAATGTGCTACGATTTAGTTCTTAACAAACTATATGGAACTTGTGAGTAGCATCATTGATGTTGAGCCTTTCAGTTTCGAGGAAGCACTAGATCAATAGGTATGGTAAGATGTTGTGGTAGAGGAGTACACCTCTATTATGAGGAATGATGTTTGGGACATAGTGTCAAGAGCGGAGGGGAAGTCGGTTGTGAGTTCCAGGTGGCTTTACAAGATAAAGCATGTTTCATATGGTAGCATCGAGAAGTTCAAAGCAAGCTTTGTGACAAGAGGGTTCTCCAAGAAAGAGGGAGTGATGATGAGACATTTTTTCCAGATTCTATGTATGCTTCTATTCAAGTTGTTATTTATTTTTCTTCGATTATGATATGGAGGATACATCAGATGGATGTGAAAACAACTTTCCTCGATGGGATCATTAAGGAGGAAGTAAACATAGAACAACCTCAGGGATTTGAGGTACATGGGAGGGATTCTCATGTGTGTAGGCTTAAGAAATCCTTGTATGGACTCAAATAGGCATCCAAGGAATGGTATTCCAAGATCAACGTATACCTGTAGAATATAGGATTTACCAAGAGTGAGGAGGATCCTAACTTGTATTTCATACTTGTTGAGGAATATCCACTCATATTGGTTTTGTACGTAGATGATTTATTTCTCATAGATGAAGAGGAGCTTATTCGAGGGTGAAAAGTAGATTTGGATATTGATTTTGAGATGAAGGACATTGGATTGATGCATTATTTCTTAGGGTTAGAGGTATGGTAGGTATCATGAGAGATCTTCCTTAGTCAAGGGAAGTATGCAGTTGAGATCTTGAGGAGATTTAGGATGGAGGATTGTAGACCGATGGATACACCTATGATTACCAATCTAACGAATGTTATCACTTCATATTCATAGTTGGTGGATCCTAGGATATATATCCAGTTGATAGGGTCCTTGATGTATTTGGAAAATACCATGCCAAATATATGTTTTGTTGTAAACACATTGAATCATTTCATGGTGGAGTAGAGGTAGGTGCATTGGATAGCAGCGAAGCATGTGCTCGTGTACTTTAGAGGTACAATGGAATATGGATTGAGGTATATTGGAGGATATGGAGGGGATTTGTAGGGATATACAAACTCAAATTGGGAAAGGAGTGAAGTAGATAGAAAGAGCACCTCAGGGTGTTGCTTCTGCTTGGGATCAAGAGTTATTACTTGGTTCAGTAGGAAGCATATTTTTGTAGCACTCATTTCAGTAGAGTTGGAGTATATGACAACGAGTATGGATAGTTATGAAGCCATTTTTCTTCACAAATTGCTTACAAGATTATTTGATCGGGAGTTGGAGGCTACGATGATATACTGTGATAATCAGAGTTGTATCAAACTCTTAGAGTATCAAGTATTCCATGACAGTTCTAAGAATATAGAGATCATATATCACTTCATTCAAGATAGGATTCAAAAGGGAGCAGTCAAGCTTCAGTATATTTCCATAGATGAGAAGGTTGCAGATATTATGACAAAACCCTTGGTTAAAGGGAAATTTATTTTCTTCAAAGACAAACTTGGAGTGGTACATAATATCTTCCTCGCTAAGAGGGAGTGTTTATGTTTGGTAGCAACAAATAGGTATTTCCACACAAGTATATGAAAACGAGTATGGATAGTTGTGAAGCCATTTTTCTTCGCAAATTGCTTACGAGATTATTTGATCAGGAGTTGGAGGCTAAGATGATATACTGTGATAATTAGAGTTGTATCAAACTCTTGGAGTATCAAGTATTCTATGATAGGTCTAAGCATATAGAGATCATATATCACTTCATTCGAGATAGGATCCAGAAGGGAGCAGTCAAGCTTCAATATATTTCCATAGATGAGAAGGTTGCAGATATTATGACCAAACCCTTGGTTAAAGGGAAATTTATTTTCTTCAAAGACAAACTTGGAGTGGTACATAATACCTTCCTCGCTAAGAGGGAGTGTTGATGTTTGGTAGCAACAGATAGGTATTTCCACATAAGTGTAAGTGTCTAGACGTGTGTATATTTTACTTTATTTAAAAGAATTATTAAAGTAAAGTGTTTTTATTATTTAATTGAGTTATTTAAGGAAATGCTAAAAGTAATTGCCATTCAATATTATCCATTGATCTCGAGTGAGGTGATAAATAATCTCAATTGTCAATCACTTTGGATATTAGGGTTAAGTCATAACTCAAACTTATAAAAACAAGCCTAGGGTGAAGGAGAAGACATATGAGACTTGATATTATTGAGAGTAGAGAAGGAAATTTGCTCAGAGATTGGATCATGAAAGACTGTGACTCAAGCAGATGTTGGATAGGTTGAGAAGTACTTCCATCTAGAGATCAATTCAAGGAGAAGAGAGAAGAGAGGTAGCCACAAGTGAGTTTCAACAGAGTGAAACCAAAAGAAAGGGTCTAGTCATACATAGTTTTCCATACAATCCTTGAGGTCATGTACGCAAGTTTCAGTGGAGAGAAACATGTATACACAGGTTTGCTTAAGGAAAGGTGTGTACACCTTGAAAATCATGTCATATCTAGGTCATACAAAAAAACAGACTTTGCCAAGTTTTTTTGTAGTTGTATTTCTCTCAGTGGACCATTATCCCTGTTATGAGAGCCCTAATTTTATCATAATAGAATCATCTCAATATTGGTTTTCCCTCCCGGGTTTTTTCAAGGATGTCTACCCAAAAATATTAATGTTTATGTGTGCATGATTTGGTTTCCAGTATTGCTTCCACTATCTTTATTTGAGTTAAATATTCTAGCAGTGTATTTTTGTTCTGTGAGCTGCTAACTAGATTTGCAGTAAGGAAATCACTAGATAGCAAGATACCTAGGTACCAAAGTAAGGATTTCAACAATATGAGGTACTACAAAAAAAAAACTTTAGCTCGAGATGGTGTAGCTTATGCCAACAAGTAGCGAAAAAATCCCTTACTTTTAACTTTTTCATTTTCCAAAGAGATGTGGAAAGAAGTTGGAAGAATGATATGGTTAAGGAATGTATAGGAAAGAGGAAATATTGAAGAAGCCTTTGGGTCTTGGTATACAAACAAGGACACAAAGAATATTAGAGCTCTTCCACTCAATATATCTTTGGGAACATGGCTCATTGGAAACCTAAAGCTATTTGAAGGAAAGGAGACTCGACCTCTCAAATGTGCAATGTGTAATCTAGTCTCTAAATATCCTAAATGCTTATCCACAGGTTGAGGAAAAACAAAAGTGTCTAAAAGAAGAAGTCATCAATAAGGACATTCCTTGGGCATACTTTGATGGTGCCTCTGAATGGAATTTTCCAAAAGGAGGCGCACGATGAAACTTCTATCTCTCCTCAAGCACAATAGAGATTTCAAAGTTAGGATAGGGCAGGAAACTAATAATTCTTGTGAACTTTCACATAATTTAAGGTTTTTTTGGGATTAACTTATGATTATCCAATGGTCACTAAAAGAAGCATCACTCATAAATTTCAATTTACCAACATTATTTGATAATATACAACAAAGGAGATTCTTATCACACATTTCTTTGTCTCATATATACAGGGACGTGAACATCTTAATTGATGGCCTTTCAAAAGAGGCATCCTTAGGGATGGGCATACAAATTATTTCACTCATGCTCCATGGCTATAAAAAAAAAAATTCCAGAAAGTAAAGAGATTTCAACGAACAACTATCACTTATATATATTTTCTCTATTAATTCTCCCCGATCAACTATCACTTTTTTGATGATATAATTGGCTGATATATAAAACATGTATACAAAGTTGTTACTCAATCTAGATACAAAGTGCTTATTTTAAATACATTGCAACATATTATAATATAATTTTTTTTATAAATAAAATGATGGATTTTAATATATACTTAAAATAGTTAAATAAACAATTATTTTTTCTAATTATAATAAAACTCAAATTTTCTACTATTCTAAATACTTAATTTCATCTTATATTTAAAAATTTCAAAATATGACAAAATAAATCAATCATTCTCACATAACACCATTAC
>JASDQU010738978.1:58319-85911 GCA_032191745.1 Picea mariana | reverse complement strand
ATATATCATTTTATTGATAGTGTAATGGTGTGGTTTCAGAGTATATATATATATGCCTGGGAGGAAGACAATCGGAAAATACTTTTTGATTTGAATCAACATCTCTATTGTCTTTAATTTCTGGTGATTTCATGAGACCGTGGCAACAGTAATTCTATAATGCTACTAAATAGTTGTATTGCAAATTGATGTAGCTTTTGATTTATCATTTTGTTGAATTTGAAACATATTAAAATGCTTCGATTCACGGAAACTGAAATTTAATGGTCATTCATATTTTGTGTAAAATGTTAGTCAAACCATTTTGTATGGGCTTTGATTAAATATGATGGTCAAAGAGTACTTATTATGAGTTAATATAAGTTAATGTTAATATAAGTTAATATAAGTAGGATCAAAGATTACTTATTATGAGTTAATATCGGCTTTGATTAAATATGAGTTAATATAGTGAAAGAGTACTTGATTAAATATGAGTTAATAAGGTTTTAGGGTAAGTCAAGTATAACAATATATATTTATTATGAACTCAACATATCATTTCATAGAACTAAATCTAAATGAAAAATATAACAAATTCCTCCCAACTATCCATGTTAAAAGTAATTAACAAATTCTTATTAAATTTATCATAAAATATAATATCATTTTAATATAACAAAAATAACTTAATTTAAAACAATTGAAATGGTTTATTAACATGCTCATATTTTCTTTTTTTTCAAATTTCTATTAAATTTATAATCCAACACTTTAAAATAAACTTATTCCATTTAAAACCATCTAAATTTTAACAAATACTTTTAAACCCTGTACCTATTGACAATGGTTAAATTTAATATTTTTTAATTATAAAAAGGTTTCTATGATACTATTTAATCTACTTAAAATATTTTACAAGAAATTGAAAATCTAAATTTTATAGATTATCCTAATATGTGAAAACATGATTGTTAATCATTACTGAGATTTATTTTATTAGTGAAATTAGCTTAATAATGAAGGATCAAATTATTTACCACGTTTACTGCTTGGTTTTCTATTAGTTCATTATTTACTAAGGCGTTTGGATTTTGATTCTTATTGAGCTGGGAATTTTACCAGTTGATTCCTTAGGCGTTAACCCGCTGCGAGGTGGAGGCTTATATATATATGCTCTTTTCATCCACAGAACTCAGTCTATCCTCAACATAAGAATTTGGTGGTGGATTCAGCGCAACAGTAGTTAAATTGAAAGGCAATATGGGTGATAAAATTCCGACATGATTTTTTTAGGATTTTCTTTTTTTCAATTTTAGTGACCCATGCTCCAAACCATATGAACAAATTCTGAAATCCAAGATAATGGTTTTACCGTCTAAATATAACTTAGAAGTATAATTGAGGGAGTCCAATCTGATCTGATTAAGATAAAAACATTCACATATACATACAGTAATTCACAGGTTCTTCGGTTCATAATATCCCAGTGACCCTCATATTTTCTAAAGGACTGGTACGAACTTTTCCAATCAAAGCTTTGGATAAAAACTTGAAATCATATTAGATTCTCATTGATCATAAATGAAGAAAAAACTAGAAGTCTAAACAAAAAATTTAATAACATATCAGAGCAGAGTGTTTAATAAAATATTAAGAAGGCGGTACAAAGGTGTAGAGTAGAGACACACAGAGAATAACAAACAAGCTAAATTCACAAGACGTGAATTTGAATAGCTCACCCTGCTGAGGGGATTTGCATGACACATTATAGGGACGGTCGACGGTCCGCACCTTAGACTGATCTGCACATGAACCTATGTACCATAGTAGTGTATTATATTAATAAAAAGAAAAAACCGGACCAAAAAAACTAAAAAGTAATAAAGGCAAGAAACAAAAAGTTGAAGTGTTAATCAAGGGTCAAGAAGTTAAGATAATTTAGAACAAGAATGTCGCATATGAGAACAAAGAGGAAGCAAGTTACATACACAACAAGAGTAACTACGCAGAAGAAGTGAGTTATGCGTTGATAAAGGATCACGTAGAGAAAGTGAATTGCACCTAGAAGCAAAGATTGTGGAGTGAACGAATGAAGAAGATGGAACAATTGTTTAGAAGAAGAAGCAGATAGATAGTTAAAGCATTGAAGAGTGGAAACGACAGGTAAAACGAAGTAATTGCCAGGAATCATGAAGATGTGGAGTCATAAATGGGGAGCGTTGATTGATATCGTGACAGGATGAAAAATCAAGGAAAAAATCGGGTGAAAGATTTGCAATTAATGCAGCGTTAGAGTAGATATTGCTTGCACAAGACTACTGGATTAGACAGTTCATTCAGGCATGAAGGTATATGGACAACTATCGAGGGGGAAAAAAATCCACTGAGGGTTCCATGGGCCAACGTTATGGTTATTTGGGAGTTTGAAGTAAGTAGAGAGAGTTGAGAGAAGAAGTTTTACAGAGCCCGGAGAAATGCCACAGAGCGAAGGAGTTGTCATAGGTAACAATATTGTAGAAATGGCACCGCCAAAGGTAGCAACATCGAAACAAAAGAAATGTCTAACTAGAGCAGCAACGACATTACTAGAGGTTGAGGAGACCCCGGTAGCATCTTCATCGGAGCTGACATTTCCAAGTTAGTACATTCCACCGAGGAAGGACAATGTCAAACCAGTAAAGTTAAAGAAGGAGGCCAAGTATGAATTGGTGATGCCCGAAATCCCATCTAGGGTAATCATTGACGAGGATATGCTTGGCAAGGTGTCACAGCTGAAATACGCATACCATGACATCACAGATACAATTAAGTTCCCCAACCTTGCATCGAGGCACTTCTTGGAGATGATAATCGATGCAAAGACATACCTGCTCGTAGTTGAGCCGTAGGTATGGGCCATAGGGTTGGAACAAGTTGGCCTATTGAATATATTTGGCATCCCACACTTTGGTAGGAGCCAGGATATTAATGCATGTGTAAAGATGTTATTAAGTTGTGTGTCTGGTGGCTACTTGTGGTTAGACAGGCTTATTTTTATAAACACAGATCTAATTGCGCAGCTCATGGGATTACTGACATAGGGGAAAGATCCTACATTGGTGTTTGCAGACATAAGGCACGAGAAGGTTCTATCAGAGGCCATGAAAGAGAAATTCCACACAGCTAGAGGTGTGCGTAGATTGGATGTGCCAAGTATATGTGATCGAACAGTATGATTTGAGATGCAAGCATTAGCATGCAAATTGTTGAAAAAATGCAGGAAAGACCAAGTTCATGTAGACATGATAGCTACCGTCGAGAAGTGTGCAGAAGGGTTAATGATGATCTGGGCGTCGTTTTTGATAAACCAGTTCCTGATAGGGTGCACCAAATCATAGGACAAAGGTATGGAATTCCACTATTCCTAGTTGTTCATTCTGATTACGTTAGCAACATGGAAAGAACCATAAGATGCAAAGTTTCTGGGTATGAAAGGTAAGTCGTGTTTGGCCACCAAGTATCAAAACTTGTGGTACACGATGCACAAAGGACGACAACATGAAAAAAATATTGAATTCTATCTGTATAAGGAGATGATTAAGCAATGTATCCAAGATACACCACATATTTTTCCACAACTTGTAGAAACTTACAAATCGATTATGCAGTTCATGGTGGACTATCATCATATGTACATATAAGTAAAGAAATATCTGAGAAAGGAATGGGTCAAGACAAAGTATTGAATAACCCAGGAGGACATAGAACTAATTATGTTGGACTAGGACCCGGACTAGAAGATCCCATTGGACGAACAAGAAATAGAAACACAAGATCCTGAGATTGAGGAAGTACAAGGCCTAAGAAACGGCGCAGGAAAGAAGAGGAAAGACACAGAGACAGAGCAGGGAAGATCAATGTTGCATCAAAATAAGTGGAAAGCATACAAAGAAATGAGTCCATTGGCACTGATTGAAGATGAATTTGAAAGTTTTGGGGAGAAAGTTAAGGAGATCATTGACAATGTGTTTCAACGCACAGTAGAGAAACAAGAAGGATTGAACAAAAGATATAGGAAGAAATGACTACGTTGCACTAGTTGATGGAAGAAACCAAGATAAAAATTGCACAAAAAACAACTAAAGGACAAACGACATGCACATCAAGTCCAGTGGAAACAAGATAACTGGGGAGCGTCGAACAATTAAGTTGGCTCCACGAGTGATTGAGTTCCCATCGGTGAAAATGCAGGAGAAAGCACATTCACTAAGTCACTTTGAAATAGTCTTATCACAGATACCAGGAGAAATGTTGCATGGGTTGCAGGAGAGCATAGAGCAAGAAGTGGACCTATGTGCAACAAAAACATATGATGCATTGGCAAAGGCCATAACAGATATTTCCAGCATACGCGTTGACTACAACAGAGTTGAATGGGAAAGGGATGCAGCTACGCAGAAGGTTGAACAGGTGATGCAAGTGTTTGACAAGGTTTGCAAAGAGATTATGGAGGTACCGATTGAGGTGGATACTTAGTTGGAATATTAGGTAGTGAATATTAGGGAAGCCATCCAAGGATTTTGAATGAAAAATTGTTGAGTTAGAAACATAAACAACACCAAGCACACCTCCAGAAGAAAGAGACCAAAGGGAGGAGACAATAAGCACTGCAGTGGAAGGTATCAAGACTCTGGAAGCCGAATGTGCTAGGTTGTATGAAGACAACTGATCTAGGTGGATATTGGTGGCCACCCACCTATTCCAACTAGCTCTGTGTGTTCTTTATTTATTCAACGTGTCTTTCTGTACTCCTTTATAATTGTGAGTTATACACTTCTAGGGTTCTCTAAAGCCTCACACATTCTCCAGGTGGATATGGGTGGCCTCTCGCCTAATCCAACTAGATTATTTTGTATGTTTTCATGTCAGCACATCTTGTTCTACATCTAGGGTTGTTTTGGGTCCCTAAACGTTTTTTTCTTGACTTGACACAATCAAACTATAAACAAAGTCAAAGTCTGGAGGAGGAATGTATAGTTCTCCGAAAGACCTTTCCAATGGTCTATCACACGCCTAAAACGAAGCTCGTATCGAAAATTTACAACCCTAGGAAGTTGAGGTACCAAATTACACCTACTTACCCATAGGGCCCACATGACTTTTGGCATTTCACCTTCTAGGGTTAGGTTTTTGGATGTCTAGGTTTTTGGGATTCATGAGTAATATGTAAAGGCCCTCTAGAGCCTCATTGTAATCCATGTTTTTTCTCAAAAGGATGCGCATAGCAGCCACATCTCTTCTCAGAGATAGCTACCACCATTCGAGCAAGTTTCAGTTCTGCAGTTTTATAGTTTCAACCTATTTCATTATTTAATAGAAGATATTGTTCACTGGATATTTGTGTTATGCTTCCTATCTCTCTATTTATTGTATTTAGTCTATTAATCAGTTCATTCCGCTCCTAAATCCAGATCAGTGGTACTAGAACGGTCTGCTCTTCATTTATTTTTCTTCGTGCATGTGCCCGACAAGGGTTGGGTACAAGAAGTTGGGACTCGAACCAATCAAGCCATTACCATATCAGTTGCGTTGAGCTTGAAAACAACCCATGGGAGACGAAAATAAAGATGATGGAGCAGGATATCCTATTGAAATGTTGCTCAAGGAATCCCTCATGTGACAAAGGAATGAAATGATGAACAACTTCGCATAGATCCTTCGACGGTTTCCCACGGGAGAAGCATATTCATCAGGCGACCATGCAACCCCCTTCAAGGTACAGGTAAATTTTGATATTCCATTATTTGAAGGATTGATAGATGTGGATGTTGTAGATAAATGATTGAATCTGCTCGAAGCATATTTTTTGGTCCACAATTTTTCCGATCGAGAAAATATCACTTTTGTTCTCCTTAAGGTCGTTCCCCATGTTAAACACTGGTGGGATACTTACTCTGAGCAAAGGGCTATGGAGAAATCTGCATTTTTTGGTGGTGCCCCCTACATGGGACTCCTTCCGGGATGCCATTAAATAATATTACTACCATGTCGGAAGCTACGAGGACCAGTGCACCAGATGGACCACCCTACGTCAAGAAGGGACCAGACAATACCAGACTTCACCAATATTTTCCATACCCTACGCACCAAATTGGGTATCAAATATTCTGAGTGTCATGTGGTGCTCAAATACCACATTTGTTTGCATAAATACATTCAAACATAAATGGAGTTCCTAGACATTGCCTCATTGGGCACAGCTTATAGATACACTGTCAATATCAAGCAGAAATTTAAGAAGAAACAGCGAGAGTTTGGATCTCCAAACCCCTCACAGCCGAAGCAGGGCAAAGGCAACCCCAACCCACACAGCAGAGGATTGATTTGAGATGGCCTCCCTCAGGAAAATCCGTCCAAGCCGCAACACATTATGGGCAATGAGAAGACGAAGAAGGACATGGGAAAATGGTGTGAGTACCATAAAAGTCCTTGGCACAACACCGACGAATGTCACTCCAAGAATTCCCTCGTGGCCGAGCTGAAGGCTTCCAAGTCAGACGTTGATTCTGATTCCAGGTCAAATCCTAAAGGAGGGAATTGGATTATCGATGTTGAACCCAGTGCCATGGTCGCTACCACCAAAGTCCAGCCAAGCGAACTAAAAGAACTAGAGGAAGAGGAATGCCTCTTTCACTCACAAATGTGGTTCAAGGGGGCTCTGATTCATTTCATTGTCGACAATGGTAGTCAGAAGAACATGATTTTAGCAGAGGTCGTCAAGCGGATGAACCTGCCAATGACATAGCACCCGCAGCACTACACCATCGGCTAGCTTCATCAAGGAAGAGATCTCCGTGTCAGCCAACAGTGYCATCTGCCCTACAACATCAAGCCTTTCAAAGATKAGGTATTGTGTGATATTTATCCCCTTGAATTTTGTGATTTTATTTTAGGACAACCATATTTGTGGAAGTGTCATGCTGTGTATGAATCTAGACCCCACAKTGTTATTATTACTTTGGGTAGACAATTGTACAGGATCCCATAGGTGGCACCGCCTACTTCTATTTCTTTAATCTCTTCTAAGAAATGCAGTAAGGTCATTTCACAGACCGGGAAGCTTGTCTTCTTTGTGATCCATGCTCACAGTAAAAAGAAGGTCGCCACCACATCCATGGCCTCTACACAACGCATCTCTTTGTAGCAGAAGCAAGTGGACGTGATTGTGGAAGAATACATAGACATCTTTGTCTCACCTATAGGGGTATCGACACACTGCCAAGTCAAGAATCCAATTGATCTAACCCCCGGTGCACCTCTACCTAATGGACCAATCTATCGGCGCTCGCTGATGGAGAATGACGAAATCATGCGTCAGATCCAATATCTGCTTCAAAAGAGGCACATCAGACCCAGCTCTTCCCCTTGCGAAAGCCCGATTGTACTGGTGCAGAGGAAGGATGGGACTTGGGGACTCTGCATTGATTATAGAGCCTTAAACAAGATCATAGTCAAGAAACGCTACCCCGTTCTTAACAAATGTACTAACAAATGTACCAGCCACTTTCACATGGTTGATGGACGATGAATTGAGACCCTTCACCAACTCCTTTGTGGTAGTATATTTGGATGGCATCCTCATCTTCATCAAAACATGGGAGGAGCACATGCGGCATATTCAATAGGTTTTGAGCACTCTGCGGCAGCACAAGATTTATGCCAACTTGGAAAAATCTTCTTTTCACATGAAAAGGGTCCAATACCTGGGCTACATTGTTGATGAGCATGGGGTACATGTTGATCCAACTAAGATCCAAGTCATCCATGACTGGCCATCCCCGACCACACTAACCAAGCTTCAGAGCTTCTTGGGACTCGCCAATTTTTACCAATGGTTCGTGTTGGGATTCTCCCATATTGCATGGGCCCTCAGCTAGGTGACCAAGGGTGATGGTAGAGCCAAGTTCATGTGGGGGAAGGAGAAACAACAAGCATTCAAATATTTGAAACATTGTTTGTGCTCATCTCTAGTCCTCTCCTTTCTTGATCTGCAACAACCATTCAAGATTGGGACTGATGCATCTGAATATGTTGTGGGTGCAGTTCTCACTCAGCATGGACATCTGGTGGCATACCATAGTGAGACACTCTCCGATATTGTCTAGAAATACCCCACCTATGAATAGGAAATGTATTCCATTGTACAAACCTGCCTTCAATGGAAACATTAAGTTTTGGGGATAGAGACGATCATACACACTGATCACAAGCCTCTGCAGTTCATACAAACACAGGGGAAATTGCAGAACGACCGCCATCAGAATTGGTCCACCTACCTGCAAAATTTCTATGTCAACATCAAGTATAAGACAAATATCTCCAATCATGTCACTGATTGCCTCAGTCGGCCTCTTGTGGTTTCACTTACCACTGTGCTCCATTACCGTGGACATGAAACATCGGAGTGGCCCTAACTTTACCAGCAAGATGTGGACTTCACCACCACATATCATCTCTTGGGTACAGGCGCCACTGTCACTAATTTTCACATTCAATACGGACTCTTATGCCACCTGGGCCATCTCTGTGTTCCTACAAGTGAGCATGCAAAGTTGATTTGGGAAGCCCACTACAGTCGGGTCGCAGGACATTTTGGCGTAGAAAAAATTGTGTTCGTTCTTTAGAAACATTTTTATTGGCCAAAACTTCGACAATAAGTCAGCAAGTATATCAGATTTTGCAATGCCTGCGTTTTTTCCAAGCCGACCATCGAGAAGCAAGGCTTATACACACCTCTTCTTATTCCAAAGAAGTCGTGGGAATCCATCTCCATGGATTACATGTCTGGTTTTCCATCCACCAAGCACGAAAATGACTATGTGTTTGTGGTCATTAATCAGTTTTCAAAGATGGCCATCCTCACAGCCTGCAAGAAGAATGTCATTTCCACCGAGCTCTCCATAGTTCCACCGGCCATGGCCCATTTCAGGTGGGTCTGGGATTCCAACCCTTTGGACCCATTGATGTTGCACTTACTCTTGCCACTGTACAGATGGACTCTTCCCCTGATCAGTCTGTGATCGACAAAGCCACCAGATTCATTGAGTGGATTCATAACATCTGCCAATAGGTCCAGGATATTTTGCAAAAATCCAATGATAAGTATAAGTAGCGCCATGATAAACAAAGGGTACCACACCAGTTTCAGGTTGGTGAAAATTTCTAGTTACATTTGCAGAAGGAGAATCTCGTCGGGCCCCATCAGAAGCTTCGCCCACTTTGTTATGGGCCTTACATTATCACCAAGGTTGTGGGTAGCAATGCTTTTGATCTCAACACTCCACCCTTCCTTGGTCTGCATCCAGTATTCAATGTGGACCTCCTTCAGCCATATTTTCCACCATTATTGGACACCTATGGGATCGTCGAACAACTGACACCAACAAAGCTCAAACCTAACTACATGAAACAAGCATCCACTGATCAAATAGTGGACACGTAGATCAAGGTCACTCACTAGCAGCGAATCCAACTGTATCGGGTTGTCAAGGCAGGGAAATCCCTACACAAAGGCAAGTGGCTCACCCAGGGCAAAATCCATCAGAAGTTTCCTCATCTGATGGAGGAAATCAACGCAATGGATACCATTGCTTCCTAAGGGGAAGGATTGATCCAGTTGGATATTGGTGGCCACCCACCTATTCCAATTGGCTCCTTGTGTCCATTTTTTATTCAGCATGTCTTTCTGTACTACTTTATAATTGTGAGTTCTACACTTATGTGGTTGTCTGAAGCCTCACACATTCTCCAGGTGGATAAGGGTGGCCTCTCGCCTAATCCAACTGGCTTATTTTGTATGTTTTCATGTAAGTAGATCTTGTTGTACTTCCGGGGCTATTTTGGGGCCCTAAACGTTGTTTTCTTGACTCTCCATATTCATACTATAGACGGAGTCAGATTCTGATGGAAAAATGTGTAGTTCTATAAAAGACCTTTCCAACATGCTATTACGAGCCTAAAACGGAGGTCGTATGCAAAAGTTACGACCCTAGGAAGTTGAGGTACCAAATTACACCAACTTACCCATAGGGCCCACATGACTTTTGGCATTTCATTTCGAGGGTTAGGTTTTTGGATGTCTAGGGTTTTTGCATTCATGTGTAATATGTAAAGGCCCTCTAGAGCCTCATTGTAATCCATTTTATTTCTCAGACAAATGTCCGTAGCAGCCACATCTCTTCTCAGAGATAGCTACCACCATTCGAGCAAGTTTTAGTTCTGCAGCTTTACAGTTTCATCCTATTTCATTATTTAATAAAAGATATTGCTCACTGGATATTTGTGTTATGCTTCCTATATCCATGTTTATTGTAGTCAGTCTATTAATCAGTTTGTTCCACTCCTAAATCTGGATCAGTGGTATCAGAGCGGTCTGCCCTTCATTTATTTTTCTCCGTGCATGTCCCCGACAAGGGTTGGGTACAAGAAGTTGGGACTCAAAACAATCGATCCATTACCAGATCGATCACACTGAGCCCGACAAAAACACATGGGAGATGAAAAGAAATATGATGGAGCAGTAGATCATATTACAATGTTGCTTGAGGAAGCCAATGCATGACAAAGGAACGAAATGATGGACAAGTTCACGCAGATCCTTCAACGATTTTCCACGAGAGAAGCATCTTCATCAGGAGGCCATGCAACCCCATTCAAGGTACAAGTAAATTTTGATATTCCATTATTTGAAGGACTGATAGATGTATATGTTGTAGATAAATGGTTGAATATGCTTGAAGGGTATTTTTCGGTCCACAATATTTTCGATCGGGAAAATATCACTTTTTCACTCCTCAAGGCCATTCCCCATGTTAAATACCAGTGGGATACTTACTCTGAGCAAAGGTTCGTGGAGGAATATGAAATTTTTGGTGGTGGCCCCTACATGGGATTCCTTCCAGGACGTGATTAAAGAACAATACTACCCTATCGAAAGCTACGAGGACTAGTACACCATATGGACCACCCTACGTCAAGAAAGGGACCAGACAGTACCAGACTTCACCAATATTTTCCATACCCTATGCACCAAATTGGTTATCAAATATGATAAGTTTCATCTGGTTCTCAAATACCGTGGTTGTTTGCATAGATACATTCAAAAAAAAATGGAGTTCCTGGACATCACCTCATTTGGCACAGCTTATAGATACGTTGTCAAGATCGAGAATAAATTTAAGAAGAAACAGTAAGAGTTTGGATCTGCAAACCCCTCACAACTGAAGCAGGGAAAAGGCAACCCCAACCAACACATCAAGGGACCGAGTCGAGATGGCCACCCTCATGAAAATCCATCCAAGGCGCAACATAATATGGGCAATGAGAAGAAAAAGAAGGACATGGGAAAATGGTGTGAGTACCATAAAATTCCTTGGCACAACACCGACGAATGCCGCTCCAAGAACTCCCTCATGGCCAAGTTGAAGGCTTCTGAGTCAGAGGTCGATTATGATTCTAAGTCAAATCCTGAAGGAGGGAAGTGGATTATTGATGTTGAACCTAGTGCCATGGTCGCTACCACCAAAGTCCGACCAAGCAAACCAGAAGAACTAGAGGAAGGGGAACACCTCTTTCACTCGCAGATGTGGGTCAAGGGGGCTCTGATTCATTTCCTTGTCGAAATCGGTATTCAGAAGAACCTGATTTCAGCAGAGGTCGTCAAGCGGCTAAACCCACCAACGACTCCGCACCTGCAACCCTACACCATCGATTGGCTTCGTCAAGGAAGAGATCTCTGTGTCAACCAATAGTGTCATCTGCCCTATGACATCAAGCCTTTCAAATATGAGGTACTATGTGATATTTCTCCCCTTAAAGTTTGTAATGTTCTTTTAGGACAACCATATTTATGGAAGCGTCATGTTGTGTATGAGTCTATACCCCGCAGTGCTATTATTACTTTGGGTAGACAATTGTACAAGATCCCAAAGGTGGCACCACCTACTGCTATTTCTTTAATCTCTGTTAAGCAATGCAGTAAGGTCATTTCACAGAAAAGGAAGTTCATCTTCTTTGTGATTTGTGTTCACAGTAAGAAGAAGGTCACCACCCCATCCATGGCCTCTACACAATGCCTCTCTTTGCAGCAGAATAAATTGGACGGGATTGTGGAAGAATACAAAGACATCTTCATCTCACCTACAGGGGTACCGACACACTGCCAAGTCAACCATCCAATTGATTTGACCCCCGAAACACCTCTACCTAATGGACCAGTCTATCAGTGTTCGTTGATGGAGAATGACGAAATCAGGCATCAGATCCAAGAGCAACTTCAAAAGGGGCACATCAAACACATCTCCTCCCCTTGTGGAAGCCCGATTGTAGTGGTGCAAAAGAAGGATGGGACTTGGCGACTCTGCATTGATTAGAGAGCTTTAAAAAATATCACAGTCAGGAACCGCTACCCCATTCCCAGGATTGATGACCTTTTTGACCAACTCAAGGGGGGGGAAATTCTTTAGCAAGATTGACCTGAAGGATGGCTACCACCAGGTTCCCATCGAACCAACTGATGTTTAGAAGACAACCTTCAATTTTAAAGAAGGTCTCTACGAATGGCTAGTCATGCCCTTTGTCTTAACAAATCCACCAACCACTTTCATGTGGTTGATGGACGATGTATTGAGACCCTTCGCCAACTCCTTTGTGGTAGTATATTTGGATGACATCCTCATCTTCAATAGAACGTGGGAGGAGCACATGTGGCATATTCAGCAGGTTTTGAGAACTCTGCGGCAGCACAAGATTTATGCCAACTTTGAAAAATTCTCTTTTGGCATGAACATGGTCCAATACCTGGGCTGCATTGTTGATGAGCATGGGGTACATGTTGATCCAGCTAATATCCAATTCATTCGTGACTGGCCAGCCCCAACCACACTGCCCGAGCTTCGAATCTTCTTGGGACTCACCAATTTTTACCGACGGTTCTTGTTGGGATTCTCACATATTGCATGGGCCCTCAACTAGGTGACCAAGGGTGGTGGTAGGGCCAATTTCATGTGGGGGAAGGAGAAACAATGAGCATTCAAAGATATGAAACATCATTTTTTCTCAACTCCAGTCCTCTCCTTCCCCGATCTGAAACAACCATTTGAGATTGAGACTGATGCATTTGACTATGATGTGGGCGTAGTTCTCACTTAGCACGGGCATCCGGTGGCATACCATAGTGATACACTCTCTGATACTGTCCATAAATACCCCACCTATGACAAGGAAATGTATTCCATTGTACAAGCTTGTCATTAATGGAAACATTACATTCTGGGAACAGAGACAATCACACACACTGATCACAATCCTCTGTATTTCATATAGACACAGGGGCAATTGTAGAAAAACCACCATCAGAAGTGGTCCACCTACCTGCAACAGTTCCATATCAACATCAAGTATAAGACAAGTATCTCCAATCATGTTGTTGAATGACTTAGTCGGCCTCCTGTGGCTACACTTACCACTGTGCTCCATTCCTGTGGACATGAAACATCGGATTGGCCTCAAATTTACATGCAAGATCCGGACTTCACCACCACATATCATCTCTTAGGTACATGCGCCACTGTCACTGATTTTCACATTCAGGACAGACTCTTATGCCACCTGGGTCATCTCTATGTTCCTACAAGCGAGCGTGCAAAGATGATTTGGGAAGGCCACTACAGTAGGGTGACAGGACATTTTGGCGTAGAGAAAACTGTGGTTATTCTATAGAAACATTTTTATTGACCAAAACTTCGAGAGGACGTCAAAAAGTATATCAAACCTTACACTATTTGCGCCATTGCCAAGCCGTCCATCAAGAAACAAGGCTTATACACCCCTCTTCCTATTCCATAGAAGTCGTGGGAATCCATCTACATGGATTACATATCTGGTTTTCCATCCATCAAGCACGGAAATGACTACGTGTTTGTGGTTGTTAATCGGTTTTCGAAGATGGCCATCCTCACATCCTGCAAGAAGAATGTCACAACGACAAATACTTCCAAGCTCTTCTTCGAATGAGTGTGGGTTCACTTTGGGATACCACAGACCATCATCTTCGATCGAGACAACAAGTTCCTCAACACCTTTTGGTCGAGTCTCTGGTCTCTGTTGGACACCAAGCTCATGAATTCCACTTCTTTCCACCCCCAAACCGATGGCCAAACTGAGGTCATCACTCAGATGATTGTGCACATCCTTCACATGTACAATTCTAAGCATCCCTGTACATGGGACGAGAGTCTCCCATATGTCCAACACAGTTACAACAAGGCTCTCCATAGTTCCAACGACCATAGACCATTTCAGGTGGGTATGGGATTCCAACCCTTGGGACCCATTGATGTTGCACTTCCTCTTGCCATCGCACAGACAGACTCTTCTCCTAATTAGTTTGCGATCGACAAAGACACCATATTCATTGAGACGATTCATCACATCTGCCAACAGGTCTAGGAGATTTTGCAGAAATACAATGTTAAGTACAAGCAGCACCATGATAAACACAGGGTACCACACCAGTTTTAGGTTGGTGAAAAAGTCTAGTTACATTTGCAGAAGGATCATCTTGTCAGGCCCCATCGGAAGCTTTGCCCACTTCGTTATGTGCCTTACACTATCACCAAGGTTGTGGGTAGCAATGCTTTTGATCTCAACACTCCACCCTTCCTTGCTATGCATTCAGTATTCAATGTGGATCTCCTTTGACCATATTTTCCACCATTATTGGACACCTCTGAGATCGTCAAACAACTGACACCGAAAAATATCAACCCTGACTGCATGGAAAAAGCATCCACTGATCAGATAGTGGACACATAGATCAAGGGCACTCGCCAGCAGCGAATCCAACTTTATCGAGTTGTCAAGGCAGGGCAACACCTACACCAAGGCAAGTGGCTCACCCAGGGCCAAAGCGAGAAGAATTTTCCTCACCTGATGGAGGAACTCAACGCAATGGAGACCATTTCTTCCTAAGGGAGGAGGATTGATCCAGGTGGATATTGGTGTCCACCCACCTATTCCAACTAGATCATTATGTTCGTTTTTTATTCAACACGTCTTCCTGTACTTATTTATAATTATGAGTTCTACACTTATGGGGCTATCTAAAGCCTCACACATTCTCCAGGTGGATATGGGTGACTTCTTGCCTAATCCAAATGGATTATTTTGTATGTTTTCATGTCAGCACATCTTGTTGTACTTCCTGGGCTGTTTTGGGGCCCTAAACGTTGTTTTCTTGACTCGCCACAGTCAGATTGTTGACAGAGTTAGAGTATCATGACATAATGTGCAGCTCTCTGAAAGACCTTTCCAATGGGCTATCAAGAGCCTAAAACAAAGGTCTTATACAAAAGTTACGACCCTAGGAAGTTGAGGTACCAAATTACACCAATGTACCCATAGGGCCCACATGACTTTGGTGTTTCACCTTCTAGGGTTAGGTTTTTGGATGTCTAGGTTTTTGGCATTCATGAGTAATATGTAAAGGCCCTATAGAGCCTTATTATAATCCATTTTTTTGCTTAGAAGGATGCGCGTAACAACCACATCTCTTCTCAGATATAGCTACCACCATTTGAGCAAGTTTCAGTTCTGCAGTTTTATAGTTTCAACCTATTTCATTATTTAATAGAAGATATTGTTCATTGGATATTTGTTTTATGCTTCCTATCTCTGTGTTTATTGTATTGAATCTATTAATCAGTTCTTTCCGCTCCTAAATACGGATCAACAACACAAAAGTTTGGAATAAACTGTCGGAGGATGTTGAATTACAAAGTATTGAATAGAAGCTTCAAACGGTGTAGGGGAAGGCTCAAAAGATTAAGAAAACAATCAGTAGTTTTACGCCAGCTGAGAAGATGACGAAAATGAAAGAGAGTAAGAGACTATAATCTTATATGAACCAGTTGAGGGTCGAGCAACAAGCTCGCATGCAACAGATAAAGACACTGCAGGAAGAAGCATTACAAGTTGCAGAAAAAATATATGAAGTGCAACGCTGGATCAAACAAGCAGTGGAACACGCTGAAGAGAAATGACAGACTCATATCACTATAAAATTAGTAGAAACAATTTTTTCAAATGAAACAAAGGTCAAGGAGAATACCAATACAACAAAGGATATTTCTAAAAAATTCAAGGAGAAGTTGAAAAATGATTAAGTGGCTCAGGACGAGCCACATGTGAGTGTTGGGGGATTTTTGGAAAAACATTTTGGATGAGGATAACTAAGTTTTGGGAACTTCTCCATAGCATAGAAAAGAGTAAAATATAGGAATGGTGTGCACGGCAAGGGCGAGCAGTTCAACGAAAAAGTAGGGAAAAACAACAGTTCAACGCAAAAGCATGGAAAGCAACAGATCGTCGCTAAAGAAGGAAAATCGATTATGGCCCATTAGTGTTTTTTGGGATAAGTTGTTATTAGGGTTTTTATCCCTAATTCTATGTATAAATATGTGAAGGGTCGGGGAAGATGGGGCTGGCTACTGAGAGGAAGAGATTAGGTTTTTCATGATTGATGAAGAGAGTTACACAGAGATAAGCTTCCACTATAGAGCGGTTAGGAAGGTTTGGGGATTACAATATGTTGTATCTTTTGTAAGCAAAGTGCACAAGCCTGAGATGATTATTGCATGAATACTAATATAAGAAGCCAACCATTGTGGACGTAGCCCAAGGATTGGGTGAACCATGTTAAAATCATGTGTTTATTGTGTCTGTTGATGTGATTATTTGTGGATGTTATGTTTATGCATGATTAGTATATATATGTTTAACATATGATTGATGCGCAATATTACTGAATGATCCAGTGGATCAGTTACGTCACGATCTATATTATACAGTTTCTACACACTAGGGCTTAGGGTACTGAGTGCATCTTGGATGGGTTAATGTTGCACAATTGTTCTGGTAAAAGTAATGATTATTAGTAAATGGAAGTCATGCACAGGGTTTGTTTATTGATAAGAGTATGTTAAATAAGGATAATGCACACATGGTGAATAAGTATTAATAGTTATGTTGATATATTCACGTCCCCTCATCCATGCAGAAACTTGGTTCTTGCAACCCCAGTAGATGCCTCGGGCAAGACTTCACTCACATGAAGGTGATGTCAAAAGGGTCGATGTCTAAGGGTTTTGTTGGTTGAATAACGTGAACCTAGGGTCTTATAACTACGCACCATCAATCACTATCTTTAAAAGGTGAATATATATGTTCTCTACTGACAAGTTGATCTTGGCATGTATGCAAAATAGAAAGATATTCATCATGTTGATAATTAAACATTTCATGAATGTCTTCTTCACAAGGGATTTCTAGAATTTGAAGAGAATATTCTTGTAACCCATAGGAAAATTCATTATCAATTAATTGCACCAAAGGTTCATCAATTAGTTGTTCATAAATTTTTCCTTTTTTATGAAGATATTGATGATCTTCCTTAAGCATAGATACATCATTATGTTCAATAAGATCTTGACCTTTATCTTCTAAATCTAGAAACAAAATTGTACCTTCTTGAAAACTTTCAGGTGCATTCAAGTCCAAACTGTCCAGAGATGTTTCTTCACAGACCAACAAATCTTATTCATCCTCACTATTGTAGTAAACTTGTTCTTTCAACTCTTGATAACATTCCTCATTAGTAAAACCTTCATCATTATGATTTTCATGTGGGGCATGTAATGTTGATACTTCATTGCAACAATATTCAAAGAGAAGTTCACCTTTGAAAATGTTTCTAAAGTGACAATGAAAACATGCATAGAATTCTTTTAGAGAAGCAATACTGCTAGGAGGTAAATATTTGTACCATTGTCATGCATCTCCTACCAAGGAAAACATAAACATTTGCATTAATACATATTCATGAACAATACCTAGTTGTTGCATATATTGATGAAAAACTATCAGATGCTCAATTGGACTATCTCCATCATCCTCTCTGAATCTGGGAAGATAGTCTCTCCATTCCTCTATGTGTGGGACAAGATTTGAAAATCCAAGTACAACTGAGAAAACAAAAGGTGAAAACCTTGCACCTATCCGAGCCTGCATGTGTCTTCTTATGTTCACCATCAGAAATCAGATATGTTCAATGTCATACTCCTAGGGAAGATAAGTCTTACAAATATGTTCGTCGACAACGACGCCAAAAATATGTTGTTCCTGAGATTGTTCTAGGCTCAAAGAAAAATGTCAAGGCATCTCACAGTAATAATTCAATTGATTAAAATGACCTTTTAATGCCCTAATTAATCTGAGTCTTCAATGAATATAAACTAGAAATGAAGAGGTTTTATCTCATTCATAAAGTTCATCAAAATATTAAAACATGAAAGGTAGAATGAAAGAAAAAAAAATTGAAACATGGAGCAAGGTATTCAATACAAATAAATCTTACTCCTTCAATAGAGGAAATAACAACAAACTTATCTATATCATGAAATTACTTGAAATTATAAGCAAGAATGTCAAAGGACATGTCTTATTTTACTCACAGTAAAACATAGGATATTGTCACACCCCCACTACGACAACTAAGATTTTCTTTTTCTTTTTGTCTTTTCTTCAAGGAACAAAATCCCCGAATTTCTATGGGGCCTAGTGCAGACCCTCCCTTCCCTTGTCCTCCCCCATGTGATCATTGGCTATGACCACAGGCCTTACCAAAAGGCGCTTCCAGCTTTCGCAATTCGAGGAATCGCGATGCAAGAGTTCCCCCTTTCCCTTCTTAATCCCTGGGACTCGAAAGCTCGGTATCGTCCGGATCTACAATCCTGATCATCGACTTGATCAACAGCCCAGATTAAATCCTAGCATTCTACCTTTCAGGATTTTGGCGAAGTCTTCATTCCTATTTCCCCGATCTCCAGAGCCCCGACGGCTTTAGATCTTCGCCACGAGTCCATATAAATGGGTGGTCCATGTTCTTTCGGGACTCCTCCTTCCTACCACAAGACCCTATCCGGTGTCCTAGGGCTTATCCACAGAGCGTGTCGGAGTTTCGCGTACCGGGACTTCGCGACTGGCGAAGACGAGGGGTCTTACCCTTTGGTTTTCCAGGTGTTGAAACGCTGAAACCTATTCACACTAAACCAGCTCATTCACAGAGCGCGTCGGGGTTTCAGATACAGGAATTTCACGACTTGCGAAAATGAGGGGTCTTACCCTTTGGTTTCCCGGGTGTCGAAACGCTGAAACCTATTCACGCTAAACCGACTCATCCACAGAGCGCGTCGGGGTTTTGGGTACCGGGATTTCACGACTTGCGAAAACAAGGGGTCTTACCCTTTGGTTTCCCGGGTGTTGAAATGCCAAAACCTATTCACGCTAAACCAGCTCATCCACAGAGCGCGTCGGGGTTTCAGGTACTGTGATTTCACAACTTGCGAAAACGAGGGGTCTTACCCTTTGGTTTCTCGGGTGCCGAAACACCAAAACATATTCACACTAAACCAACTCATCCACAGAGCACGTCAGGGTTTCGGGTATCGGGATTTTGCAACTTGAGAAAACAAGGGGTCTTACCCTTTGGTTTCCCGAGTGTTGAAACGCCGAAACGCCGAAAACCTGAGAGAACTACTCTTTCTTGTACAAGGTTTCCAGACTCAAATCACATGATCCTTCATCGGGTTCTTGGGTAATTATCCCTAGGCTTGGTGACCTGACTGAAAAGCCTTCCTAATTCACCAAGCTATGAACTTTATGTCAGGGGTAAAGTAAACTCGTGGGTTTACTAAAATAGTAATATTTTCAAGGAACTCACTCCAGCTCTGGAATGCGAGGGAACTTCTCGGGAGGAGGTGCCTTCAGGAAATCAAACAAGGACATCGCACAAGTCAAGTAGATGGAACAAATCTCAAGGGAACAGACTTGTATTCTGAACTTATTCATTCTATACCTAAACCGATTATGGTCATATGAGTATAAGCATGCATCCATTATTTTTGATCAAAACACAAGGCAAACACTTCAATACAAAAACCATTTATGAGCATATAAACATGAGCATGCGTCCAAGATATTCAATTCAAGATACAAGATATAAACACTTATCAGAAACACCAGGTGTGATGAGACTGCTGAGAGGCGTGCTCGTTTCCACCCAACCGTAGGCTCAGTGACTCCAAACGGATTTACCACTAGCCACCCCCGAGCTAGACCACGATGCTTGAGATTCAGTCTCCTACTTCCAGCTCATCGAAAGTCAAGGACGAAGGTTACTCTCCTTCTCCTATGTTCAGAACTCCCTATATTTCCCGAGTTTCTCTCGGTTCTCTTCCGCGATCCCCGTCGTGTGTGTTCTCTCCTCTCCCCCTTACCACACTTCCTCTCTTGCCTTTTCTCTACAAGATTGCGAGTGGCACGAACTTCCCCATCCGTGGTCAGGTCTAGGAGCTGTTACGGATGGGTGGCTCACCCCCATCCCCTCATTAACTCTTGAGGAGCCTCCCCACCTACCAAGTTGACAGAAAATCCATTCCACGGTCAGAGAGTTGCTTTGGTCTTTGAGCAAGTAAAAACCAGTACAGTACAGGCTCGGTGGAAGTTAACGCAACCATTCCAGGTCACTTCCACCACCTCTCATTAGCCATCGTGGTCTCTTTTAGCACATCCCCCTCACAATAGTCATGCAACACATAATCATAACATAATTTACATTCATCGACCTTTTATACAAAGGTCCGTCAAATCAAACATTCACATCTTTGAGTTTGTCATAGTTCTTGGCCAATATAGTTATTTTTACAGACTAGGGGAAACAGGGTGTTACAATTCCCTCCCCCTTAAAGGAACATTTTCCTTGATGTTCTATCTATCAATATGATGTGTATGTACAAAAGTAAACAAAATCGGATATGCATGTTTCATGGCATCTTCCATTTCCCATGTAGCCTCATCTAGGACAAAATGTTTCCACTGCACCTTGACCTGTGCAATGGTTCGGTTCTTGAGTGGGGTTTCCTTTCTGTCCAGTATGCATTGAGGTTCTGGCAGGAATTCTCCCTCTAGTTCCACCTGGATCACAGACCAGTCAATTATATGATTAGAATCGTGTACATATTTCTTCAATAATGGAACATGGAAAACATTATGTGCTTTTACTGTGGGAGGAAGTGTTAGCCTATAGGCTACAGGTCCCACTCTATATAGAACTTCAAAGGGTCCGCAATACTGAGGTGCCAACTTTGCACAAGATCCCATCCTCAGGGAACTCTTCCTGGGCCTAACTCTGAGATATACGTGGTCTCCCATCTTGAATTCTCTTGGAGTTCTCTTTTGGTCGGCGTAACTTTTCTGTCTGTTCTGAGTGACCTTTAGATTTTGTTTTATCTGAATCACTTGTTGTTCCATTTCTTTCAACAAGTCGGGTCCAATAGTAATTTTGTTTACGGGATTACTCCAACTGATTGGAGTGTTTCACGGCCTACCGTAGAGGACTTCGAAAGGACTCGTCTTCAGGGATTCTTGGTAGTCGTTGTTGTAGGCGAATTCCACCAGTGGCAGGTAATCTTCCCACTTTTTAAGTTGATGCATTACATGCATTCTTATCATGTCTTCTAATATTTGGTTCACTCTTTCTGTTTGTCCATTGGTTTGAGGATGATAGGTTGTGCTAAACAATAATTTGGTCTCTAGACCAGCCATGAAGGATTTCCAAAAGTTGGAAGTAAATTTCATGTCTCTGTCAGACACGATCTTTTTAGGCATACCATGTAGTCTGAATATCTCCTTCATGAATATGTTGGCGATATCTATTGCCTTGCAATTCGATTTGACGGGGATAAAATGGGTGGACTTGCTCAATTTATCCACCACTACCATGATGGCGTCATTATGTTTGGTCGATGTTGGTAATCCGGTGATGAAGTCCATGGAAATGGTTTCCCATTTCCATTCTGGGATTGGTAGAGGTTGTAATAATCCTGTTGGGTGTCAATGTTCTTCTTTAACCTGTTGGCATTCTATGCATTTGGCTAAGTACTCAGCTATGTCTTTCTTCAATCCAGGCCAATAGAATTGTTTCCTGGTGGCTGTGATCATCTTCTGGTATCCTGGATGACTAGTATATGGTCTTTTATGTAGCTCAGGCATTATGAACCTCTTCAAGTCGTCACAATATGGAATATACAATCTGTTTCTGTAAGTTAGCAGAACTCCATCTATCATCTGGTAGCCTTCATACTTTATCCCTGTGGGTTCTTTCTTCAGGTACGAGGTCACGGTCTGGAAGAATGTGTTTGTTTCTTATGCATTCCAGACTCTTTCTTTGACATTCATCTCACAGGTGCTCACCGCTTCCAGATGAATTGTTTTCATACTTCTACTAAGGGCATCGGCCACCTTATTTTCCTTTCCTTTAACATGTTTTATTTCAAAATCAAACTCAATAAGGAGGGCCATCCACCTAGCTTGTCTAGCATTGAGTTTTGGTTGGTCAAACAGATGTCGCAATCCACAGTGGTCTATCCTGAGTATGAATTTCCTTCCCAGGAGGTAATGCCTCCTCATTTTCAAGGCATGCACTATGGCGTCCAGCTCTAGATCATGGGTCACATAGTTGGCTTCGTGCTCATTCAATTTTTGGGATTCATAGAAGACTACACTTCCCTCTTGCATAAGGACTCCTCCGAGCCCTTCCTTGCAGGCATCTGTGCACACTAGGAAGTCAACTTCGGGATCGGTGATCTTCAACACGGGTGTGTGGGTCAGTAGATGTTTTAGGGACTAAAACCTTTCTTCGCATTTTGGGGTCCAAAGGAATTTAACTCCCTTCTTCTGGAGGGTAGTGATTGGACAACCAATCTTGGAGAATCCTTTTATAAATCTCCTATAGTATCCTTCTAAGCCCATAAAGGATCAGATATCTGAAACGTCCTTTGGGGTAGGCCATTCCATGATAGACCTAATCTTGTCAGGGTCTACTGCTACTCCCTCTTTAGATATGACATGGCCCAAGTAATGTATTTGCTTCTGAAAAAAGTCGCACTTGCTAAATTTGGCATAGAGTTGATGTTCTCTTAGCACTTGAAGCACAAGTCTAAGATGTTCCTCATGTTCTTCTCTATTCTTGGAGTAAATTAATATATCGTCAATAAAAACCAGTACAAATTTGTCTAGGAATTTTCTAAGCACATTGTTCATCAAGCACATAAAGGTGGCAGGGGCATTGGTCAATCCAAATGGTACTACCACAAACTCATAGTGACCATATCTCATCCTGAAGGCAGTTTTGTGGATTTTTCACCCTTGATTCAGACTTGATGGTATCTAGATCTCAAGTCAATCTTTGAGAAGATGGAAGCACCTCCCAATTGATCGAATAGGTCATCGATCCTGGGTGAGGGGTACTTGTTCTTTATGGTTACCTTATTGAGTTGTCTATAATCTATGCACAGTCAGAGGGTACCATCTTTCTTTTTCACAAATAGAACTAGTGCTCCCCATGGAGACACATTGGGCTAGATATAGCCTTTGTCCATCATTTCTTTTAGTTGTAGTTTAATCTCAACTAGCTCGGGTGTGCTCACCATGTAGGGTGTCCTAGACACTGGCATCGCTCCTGGTGCAAGTTCTATCGAGAATTCAATGTCCCTTCTCGGAGGTAGACCCGGTACCTCTTCTGAAAATACATCTCTATATTCTCTTAGTGTGGGGTGGTCTTTGAGGCTTGGTTTGTCATCTTTAACTGATTCCAACACCTGTATCACATATAGTGGACATCCCTTTCCACAATACTTTCTCATTTGAAGAGTTGATATTCGTCTCACTGAGACAGGTTTTTGGATCCCTTGAAGGGTTATCCTCCTTCCTTCTTCACTTACACATTCTAAGGTTTTATGGTAACAGTCCAGTCTGGCTTTATATGTGGCTAGCCAGTCCATACCAATCAACAGGTCATACAATTCTAGGGGTAATACGTTAAGGGTTGCTTGGGTGGGGAATTCACCCATAGTGAATTGGCAAGATGGTATGACCTCCATTACTTTTCTTTTGGTGCCGGTGGATAACTGTACCAACCATGGCTTGGCGTGTTTATGTGGCTGTAATTTACACTTATCAACAACCTTAGGGGCTATATAACTCAAATTTGAACCAGGGTCAATTAGAATAGACACTAGATCGTTGGTGATCATACCTTCCATCTCCACCACTGAAGCTTGGTGGTCAGCTTGTTTATTATCCAAGGCTGCATAAATTTGCAGCATGCTCTTGGCCACGTCATTGACAGTGGTAGCTTCTTGAACGTTGTAAATTCTCTGACTGTTCTTTTGTCGGTGCGGGCAGTCCCTTAGTAGATGTTCTTCTCCACAACCCCAACATTTCAAGGGTTCTTTCTTTGGGTTATCAATCTTTCCTGGGGTAGATCCAAAAGGTTTATTTCCACTGTGGGAAGGGAAATTATGTTGGTGTACACTTCGGGTTGGGAAGCTCATCCTTGAGTCCTTTTTATAGTTTTTAAATCTTGGGGATTTAAACCCCTTTTTCTGGAATACCGAACTATTCTTCTGCTTCCAACCTTCACGAGGTTTTGTCTGATGCCCAAGATGTTCATAACAATATCTTGCCTTTCGGATAGTATCTTCTAGGGTCTTTGGCTCATCGAACTCAATTCTGTTCTGATAGTCCTTAGGTAGTCTGTTGATGAATCGTTGCACCTTTTCCTTTTCTGATTTTATATAGGGTACGTACCTCAGCAACTCGAGGAATTTGCTGACATATTCCTCTATGGTGAGTTGCCCCAGCTTGAGTTCATAGAATTCTTTAGTCTTTTCGTCGAAATACTTTTCCGACAGATACTTCTTCCTGAAGTACTTCTCAAACCATTCCCAGGATAGGTCTTCTTCGTGAATCCCTTTTACATTCTTAAGGTCTTCCCACCAAATGGAAGCCTTCCCATTCAAGTTGAAAGTGGATACTCGGGCCTTCAAGTTTTCCGCGAAGTCAGGGACTCTGAAATACTTCTTTAGTCCAAGCAGTCGGGCCTCCGCTTCCTCTCCCTTCTTTATTTAACCGTCGAAAGAAGGTGGTTTGGCCTTCTTGAATTCTTTGAGATTATGGTTTTTGGAATGATTTCCCTTCTTCCGTTTTCTTCGGAAATAAGAACTAGTTCTACTACTAGAAGATCCCTCCAAGTCACCAGTTTTCTTTCCAGAGAAATCGTCCGACGCTTGTCCCTTATCTCTAGGGTGGACCTTTCTCGAGGTGCTCCTCCCAGTGTGGCCACTTAAAGGACCAATTTTCCGCATCCCAGGTGGGCTTCGACTTCTCTTTGTCTGTCATTGGTCTGCGTGACTGGTGTCAAGTCCATGCTACAATTATCTTTGTATGTCGGATAAACTCTGCAGCAAGATTGCATTAATTTTCGTTTGTTTCTCTTGCTCTTTTATCAACCTCTTGTTGTTGGCCTTGCAACTCTATAGTTCAACCATGAGGCTTCTTACAGTCTCAGCTAGATTTGGAGGGGTCTCTATCGCTCTCCTTTCGTCAGACTCTTCGTCTCTATTGTGGGAGCCATCCCCCACTTCATGGTGTGTCACCATTCTATGCGTATGCAGTTTCCTGAGGCTGGTCATCCGCTTGTTGTGCAAGAAAAAAAAACACTTGTTGTTAGTCAACATTATATTCATTAACAATCAGCGCATAATTCATATTTTTCAAATGCATACACACAATAGGAATTTTCATTCTTAACTTCGGCTTTTGATAAAGGGGGTTAGGATAGAGAGTTACTCCTTTTAAGAGTACTTCAAATGGAGCTTATGCGCAACTCGTCCATGAGCCCAAGCAGGCCAAGTGTTGTAACCATGCTCTGATACCAATTTGTCACACCCCCACTATGACAACTAAGATTTTCTTTTTCTTTTTGTCTTTTCTTCGAGGAACAAAATCCCCAAATTTCTATGGGGCCTAGCACAGACCCTCCCTTCCCTTGTCCTCCCCCATGTGATTGTTGGCTATGACCACACGCCTTACCAAAAGGCACTTTCAGATTTCACGATTCCAGGAATCGCGATGCAAGCGTTCCCCCTTTCCCTTCTTAATCCTTGAGACTCGAAAGCTCGGTATCGTCCAGATCTATGGTCCCAATCATCGACTTGATCAATGACCCGGATTAAATCTCAGCATTCTACCTTTCAGGATTTTGGCAGGGTCTTCATTCCTATTTCCCCGATCTCCAGAACCCCGGCGGCTTTAGATCTTCGCCACGCGTCCCTACAAATGGGCAGTCCAGGTTCTTTTGGGACTCCTCCTCCCTACCACAAGACCCTGTCTAGTGTCCTAGGGCTCATCCATAGAGCGCGTCGAGGTTTCACATATTGGGTCTTCATGACTGGTGAAGACGAGGGGTCTCACCCTTTGGTTTCTCGGGTGCCGAAACGTCGAAACCTATTCACAATAAACCGACTCATCCACAAAGCACGTCGGGGTTTCAGATACTCAGATTTCACAACTTGCGAAAACAAGGGGTCTTACCTTTTGGTTTCCCGGGTGCCGAAACGCCGAAACCTATTCATGCTAAACCGGCTCATCCACAGAGCGCGTCGGGGTTTCGAGTACCGGGATTTCATGACTTGCGAAAATGAGGGGTCTTACCCTTTGGTTTCCCAGATGCCGAAACACCAAAACCTATTCACGCTAAACTAGCTCATCCACAGAGCATGTCAGGGTTTCGGGTACCAAGATTTCGCGACTTGCGAAAACAAGGGGTCTTACCTTTTGGTTTCCAGGTGTCGAAACGCCGAAACCTATTCATGCTAAACCGGCTCATCCACAGAGCGTGTCAGGGTTTCAAGTACCGGGATTTTGCGACTTGTGAAAACAAGGGGTATTACCCTTTGGTTTCCCGGGTGCTGAAACGCCAAAACATCGAAAACCTGAGAGAACTACTCTCTCTTGTACAAGGTTTCCAGACTCAGATCACATGATCCTTCAGTGGGTTCTTGGGTAATTATCCCTAGGCTTGGTGACCTAACTGAAAATCCTTCCTAATTCACCAAGCTATGAACTCTATGTCAGGGGTAAAGTAAACTCATGGGTTTACTAAAACGATAGTCTTTTCAAGGAACTCACTCTAGCTCTGGAATGCGAGGGAACTTCCAGGGAGGAGGTGCCTTCGGGAAATCAAACCAAGACATCGTGCAAGTCAAGTAGATGGAACAAATCTCAAGGGAATGGACTTGTATTCTGAACTTATTCATTCTATACCTAAACCGATTATGGTCATATGAGTATAAGCATGCATCCATTATTTCCGATCAAAACACAAGGAAAACACTTCAATACAGAAACCATTTATGAGTGTATAAACATGAGCATGCGTCCAGGATATTCAATTCAAGATACAAGATATAAACACTTATCAGAAACACCAGGTGTGACGCGACTACTGAGAGGGGTGCTCGTTTCCACCCAACCGTAGGGTCAGTGACTCCAAACGGATTTACCACTAGCCACCCCCGAGCTAGACCACGATGCTTGAGATTCAGTCTCCTACTTCCAGCTCAATGGAAGTCAAGGAAGAAGGTTACTCTCCTTCTCTTATGTTCAGAACTCC